>JAUTXX010049660.1:3287-15387 GCA_032273605.1 Panulirus laevicauda
GGCTGGGCCATGAGCGCCCCCTCCACACACACACACACACACACACACACCCACCCTCCCTCCCTCACGTTGAATAACACCTTCCTCTCACCTCATCTCCCCTTATGTATGAGAACACCTCTACCTCACTCCTGGTCCTCCCTCATGTATAATAACATGACGCTCTCATCCCTCATTCTCCCTTATGCATGGTAAGTCAAAAATATTCTACGACAAGATAACTAATCAAAGAGAGCTGACACCCAGGCCAGGACATGAATGAAGAACTGGAAGCAAAAATAACAACAAAATTAGTCGAAAGGGTAGAAAAATCAGTGCACATAATGGGTAAGACGAAAGGAAAGACACGCCTATGGAGTATATAGAGAAGAGATGGTATGTGTAGTGTCTGGAGGATTAGTTTTAATAAGACAGAGAGGAAGATCAACAGTCGTGACACGGAGGGTGTGGTAAGACGGCTCCGTGCATCACTCGCACACTCCTGCGTCAGGAGAGGAACACTGTACATCCCTGGGGGCCTATCTACCTCGCCCTCACCGTTCATGCATGTTAACTCAGGCGTGGTCGCCTCCTCAGGCGGTAGGAAGATGGAAGCACCGCCAGGTCGTAAAGATCAACCGTGATAATAACCAGCGACTGTAACGCTGGGCGTGAGGGAGGAGGTGCAGCTGCTGAGGGAGGTATGTATGTGTGGCGCGTCTGCCGCTTGTGTTGCTGGGAAGAGTCCCTCCCTCCCGCTGACTACTGCTTATTGCCGGTCACGATGGGAGGAGTACATGCGTCGCCGGTCTACCGCTGGTGTTCGTGTGTCGCCTGCCTTCTGCAACTGCTATCTCAAGATTGCTTCTTCTCTGCCTATGTCAACAGCTTCGCATTTCAATCCATAAAACCATCAGAAATATAATAGCAAAAATGAAAATAAAAGAGGCATATCGCTCATCAGCTTATCCACGCTTCTATCACGAAGTATCTGGGAGTTTACGACGAGCCACACCATCATGCATTACAATGGGAGCTGGTAAGCCCGAAGCTGGACTACACCATGTATATGAGCTTTGGCCACGGCCTCTCAGGGCCACTCCGCTGAGCCTCCTAGGAACGCTGATGGCGCGGACGGGATCCAGACTGGTGTCTGCTTCGTGGCATCAGCTTAGGAACACACCAACCATAACAGGGATGGTGTAAGGGGATCAGACCCTGCTATCACCCGCGTCTGCCAGCATCTAATGGCACTAGTGAGGAAGACCTCGCGTATGGTTATCGAATCATGGCGTCGTCATACCGTTAAGAAGAAGGTATATTAAGACCTGATGGTCGTATGTGCAGCATGACGGTCGTATGTGCAGCCTGGTGGTCGTAGGTGCAGCCTGGTGGTCGTAGGTGGAGCATGCTGGTAGAATGTGGAGTCTGGTAGTTGTATGTGGAACCTAACTATAGTATGTGGAGTTTGGTGGTAGTATGTGGATCCTGGTGGTAGTATGTGGATTCTGGTGGCAGTATGTGGATCCCGGTGGCAGTATGTAGATCCTGGTGGTAGTATGTGGATCCTAGTGGCAGTATGTAGATCCTAGTGGCAGTATGTGGAGCCTAGTGGCATTATGTAGAGCCTGGTGATGATATGTACATTTCCACGAATTCAGGCGCAAGGAATCTGTCCTGAGTCTACGGGGAATGCACAGACGACTGCTTGAGGATTGGATGATGGTCCTGACGCGTTCCTGCCAGTTTAATTTAACGTCGAGTGACACCGAGAAGCTAGGTGCACTGAACCGGGAGGAAGTTACAGCTTAAAGAGACAGGAGGCAGTGGGGTCATGACTGGAGGCGAGAGTGGTGTGCCAAACTAAGGTCTTGGTCTGGATGATGACGTGGTTGGATGAGGTCAAAATCTGGAGGTTGTTTAGATTAGGAGGGCTCTCATTGACGCTGATACGAACTGCAGACACACTGGCGTTCTTCCCCTAAGAAGGTGCATCTATTAAAGCATTATTTATGAAGATCCGCAAGCACAAGGGTACCATCTCTGTGCCCTATGACACGCCACACGTGAGGGACTGGAGAGTGATGGTCCCCCAGAAGCGTACAGCCTGGCGACGCTGACGGAGGAAGTCTGGAATCCATGTGGCAAGTCTTCCCATCAATTAATAATGGTGTTATGGCTGACAGGGCCAATCTGTTAGAAACCAATGAAGGCGAGAGACACATGGGGTCTTGCTCGTCTCTCTCTCTAGGTTTATGAGGTTGACTTGACACTGAGTGTGGTAGAGGAGGTCTGTCTTCATATTGCCAAATTGTTGACAGTCTATGGAATTTACAATGTTTACGTAAACCCAATTCAGCACAAAGCTTTCACAGGGTAAGAGTGGGGAAATAAGACCGACGGTAATGTCTCGTAATCAAATGAAGAGACCTTGGGCTTCTCGACTTCCTCACATGGGTGGAATAAGTCTTCCATAGCAGGGCACTACTGGAGGGAGACACTAGCGGTTGGGCAGAGGAGTTTGGCTAGTCCGGGGGATACATCCTGTACACTTTCATTGGTAAGTCAATGTGGGTAGTAGAGAGTTTGCCTTTGGGCTATGGAGCCGCGTGGCGACTTGAAATTCTTGTACTGGCTCAAGAGAATCTTGTGGGGCTCAGAGGTAGGGTTGGGAGGAGGTGGTTTTAAGTTGGAGATGTCTCCACTGACCTGATGTGGAGGCTGAGAGAATAATGTGGAACCCCGTGGAAGTAAGGGGAAGCTGCTAGCATAATGGAGAACCTGATCATAGGACGTAGAGGCTGATAGTATAACTGAAGACGATGATGATAGGATGTGGAACTCGGTGGACGGTGAGGAAGCTTCGTCTACAGACATGACCATCTCTTGCCAAGGGTACGATTGGCTTATTGCTTCCCCCCAGCGTCCCATAAACCCCTCGTGATGTGTTCGGCTGAAGCTTCGGAATGATACAACGAGAATTACTCTTCGAACCCGTGACAAAAATCTGACCAAGGATGTTACCCATTTATCTACTGAGTAACGATTAATTCTCCTCTTAGCTTGCAGGCAGCTGGGCAAGTCGCGGGGAGTCGCCACTCATCCTACGTGCTTTCATGACCAACAAACGGCTCTTGCCTCATTCAACTTCCGTTTTCAATCTACTCGTGTTTGTAGGGGACATGGCAATCCACCCTCACATGGGGATATCAGGGTACTGACGGTCCACTGAACCTTCAACCAGTTCATATCACCGAGGCATAAAGCAGGACTGATATCACCCGGAGGGACAATCCCACAGAGGAAAGGATGGCTATGGTCCCATCAAAGGCAACATATCACAAGCCGTACATTAAGCTCAGGGTAAGACGAGGTAGCCTTTGAGTACGATAACTCAGCCACCTGGCGTACGATGTGGACCTCTTGAGCGCGATACCTTGGCCCTCGCACTGCGACAGCTTAGCCCCTGCGTACGATAACTTCGTCTTGTGGGTTGCGACGAGAACATGAACCCTTCTGAACACGACGGCAGCTCTCAGCCGTCTGGCTATGATGAATCATCCATCTGAATACGTTGACTGCCTCGTAAACCTTCCTTATCCTTCGTTATGGTGGGCCCTAAGGTCCAGTCTGACGAGAGTTCCTAGACGCACCTCACCCTAAGGATAGGTCGGGCCCTAAGGTCCAGTCTGTCGAGAGTTCCTGGACGCACCATACCCCCTCACCCTAGGCCAGGTTGGGCCCTGAGATTCACCTGTCGAGAGTCCTAGATCACACTCCTTCCACCTGTCAAGTTCGCTGCACAGTCACTGACCTTCTTCCATGCTTGAGTCTTCCTCCTTCTAACTGATATTTAACCGATCTTCTGTCAGTATGTAGTGTGTCGTACACACAAACACAAAGGAATTCAAACACCAACAGACCACTGAGATTTTTGAAGGCTGTACGTTATAGTGGAAGACAATAGCATTTCACAGAGTACTGTGGTTAAAAGCAGATAGGCTTACAGATAAATCGAAGAGAAATAAATATAAATATTTTTTGCAGTTCATGAGGCGAAAACAAAGTGAGTCGTAGACTGAAGGAGAAATATCCATCAAGTTTGTCTTTAAAAGTATCAATGGTGATGCCTTCAACGACCCTATGAACTAGAAATCAATCTTTACGTCAACAATACTGCTGAGGGAAAGGGACTCTTTTTTTCTGGCCTCACTTAAAGCAAACCGTTTGCCCAAGCGTTTGTATCCACCATACGACTGAAACCCGACAAATCTAGCCAGGTTGCCTGTAATATCGCGATTATATCAGGTTTTCCATCAAGTATTCCCCGAGGCACTCCATCACGTCCCAACCTTCTCATACGATCATACCACAGCGGTTGACTTCTCTGTATATCTACCACGACACACGTCATGCTCAATCTCTCTCTCTGATATTGCTGTGTCTTGTCTTGGCTCTTCTGGTCAGCCCCTACCCACTACTAGTGTCAGCCTGAGTATCATCGATTCTCCTGCTCGTAACTTACTTTTCTCTTGTCCTGTCAAAGCCATGAATAACAACTGTTTTTTTTGTGAAAGGTTGTATAATATAACCCAGTTTACTAGTCTGCAGTTGTAATGCTACCTAAGAATTTAAATCTCTTAACTTCTATGTTTGACTGTCACCGAAAGCCATGTTCCCTTGATCTTACTTCCTCTTCAGCCTCTTCACTCTCTACAGACCAACTCAATTCCACACACCATACCCTCTCTTGTGTCAACCCCTCACCCCAATTCTACATCTACTGCAATCCATCTTTGGTACCTGCAAACCGTGCAACATCCCCTACAAGACATTCAATTCCATCTTCAGAACGACCTCTCGTATCTACGACTCGCTTGCTCACGTATGGGAACAAGTGTGACGGCAGTGCACGACCGGGGTCTGTCCAACACCCACACCAACCTGAAAAGTCCTGACGGATCCAAGACAACGCGAGTGTCAAACTCCTTCCCATGATACACACATAGGAATGACACACCTGCACTCTCAGTACCTCTCCTCCACCTACCGAACACAACACACCCACCCACACACACACACACCTGGCTCACCCACCACCAACCACACACATTTGGCTCGCCAGCTAACCACACCACACACATGTGGCCCACCCACCACCACATCTGACTGCCTGTGAGCACCCACAAGGCCTAGTAAGGAAGTCGGATCCATTTCGCCGCAAAAAACAACCCGCTGAGCCACTCGGGCGAAGGGACGACGCTGGTCCACACACTGAACACTGAGGCTCAAGTCAACATGGCCAGAACCAAACGTGGATATGACAATATTTACCACAAAAGTAAAAGAACAAGAATGAAAAAAGAAATCAGGACGAGTACAGCAGACCCAAGCATCGTAAGACATATATAACATATATAATCTTAAACTGTGAATATATATATATATATATATATATATATATATATATACACACACACACACACACACACACACATTCAACAGTTATCAACGAGCGAATTCGCCAATCCTGCCTTTGTAAGGCAGCGTCTACATGCGACTGAGCCATCGATGTTGAAGCATCCCTTAGCTCCTTCCTCTGTTCTTATATCTGAGAAGTAATATACAGGAGGGGAGGCTTTCTATCCCCTCGCTGGAAAACCATATACAGAACCGTATTTCCAAAGACGCATGTCATGGAAGTACTAAAAATCATATTACTACAAAATACTCAAACCGTATAATACTTTCGCAGTACAAATACAGGAGTACTTTTACATCATTCCCTTTACTTTTCATTCTTCCAAGACGACAAACAGTCCATCCTTTCCAACACGACAAACGGGCGATACTTAGCAACACGACAGATAATCTATCCTCACTAACGTGACTTAACAAGCCATCCTTAGCAACACGACAAACGTGACATAGCCTTCCTTACCACGACGACAAACTGTCTGTGCTTCCCAACACGACAAAAGGAACTGGAAAGTCCACGTCACGGCGTCATATTTCCCACAAAAGTGGAGCACAATCCATCACTTATAAGAGCAAATCTTTGCAAGTTACAATATCAGACTATGAGTGTAATACGTAAGCACAACACACAACACACTCGCCTCAAACATCATTACATAAACAACGTTGACCAGGAGGATATGGGCATGAAACAGAAAAAACAAGACTAGAATACAGAGGTCTGGTGCATCTCTCGACAAGTCCGACACAAAGGGATACGCTGATGTATATCGCTGTCTCATTCCCTGTTGAAGATGAAATAACATACGCCTGCAGCATGGCGTGATACGCTACATAACAAATGTCTGAGCTGAAGTCTGTAGGCCAGCTCTATAACACGAGAGATATCATTTGACATAAGAGGGCGACACGCGGTGAAAAAATGTGATATTTCTTCCCAATCTACTGAGCAGCTATCGTGTTCGCTCTTCTATTATAAAAGGTATCGAATTACCTTACAATGTAACTCAGCTCTCTTAATTCTGGTGCCAACTTTGCTGCCCTTCCTTGTGTGTGTGTGTGTGTGTGTGTGTGTGTGTGTGTGTGTGTGTGTGTGTGTGTGTGTAAACATAATACATAAACATATTTCTTTATTCACGTACGACTCGGTTTACTGAGAAGGATGAGACGGACCAAGACAATAATCATCAATCAATCCAGCTCCATACAACTCTAGAGGAACATTACGTAACCAGAGAACCATTCCGTCTTATCCCCACTGGATAAATAAGCTTTCCTAACCAAAGAACTCATTGCACATGTAAAAATATCCCAGAAAAAAGTCTAAAAGTTTTACTAAACGTACAACACGAGAGAATAAAGATAAAGAGACGGAAAGAGAAAGAGAGAAAGCAGTAGAACTTATGATAAAGCTGCCATGACATAAAGAAGTAGAGACAACACAATCTCAGTTGGCAAGATCTCCCTGTGCACAGAAGGCGAAAATAATAAGCAAATCTACAAAGGGACCAAAAGAGAAAACGAAATGGGAAAAACAATATATTAAACGAAGACAAGAAATGACAGGAAAAAGCAAGGAAACAACAGCAAAAAAAAAAGAAAACGCAAACTGAAAAGAAATCGAGGATCAACATCCCCAGCTTTAGGTACAGAATACAAAATGAAACCCTAAATTAATCGAGAAAGCTAAGATAACAAGAGGACGCAGCTGGGATGAGGAAACAGAAAAAAAAGAGAGAGACCAGGAAGCATAGGCAGTGAGAGAACCTGGTCAACGAAGGAGGGAATAACAGGTGAATCAGGCGTCACAAGTCTCTGGGGGAGGGGGACTCGAGGGTGGAGTGAGGAGGGGAGTGGTGGTGTCGTCGCCCGGGTGGTGGGTGACCCAAGCTGGCTGGAACAGGTCGGAAATACAAACTCCTGAGAACTTTCACAGGTACCACGGACCCGCTCCTGCCGCCCAGCCTCACACCTAGGCAACAGATGACACACCCATAGGGGATCCAGTTCACTCTCTCATTCCATAATAATAAGTATTAAATTCCATTGGACCTTCGCAGGTAGACTTGGACCTCGGCAACAAGTAACAGGAACCTGGGAACCTTTACCACGACCAGGAGCTGCTGCTGCTGCTGCTGCTGCTTGCTACAGTGGTAACTGGTTATGTTACAGCCTCGTCCACAAGTCGGGCTATATTACGTTTTCCAAATAATAAGATTCTTTGCGTTTTCTTTTCCAAAATCATCGCTCACTTTTCCCTGCGTACTGTATATCATTCGCTGACAACATGGCTTTTCAAAGAATAGCGGGCAGTCAAATTACAGAACATTAAACTAGAGTGAGGAACTGCAACGCTTAGTTGAATACAACTCGACCAGAGGTTGGAGAACGAGTCGGACAACATGATCATCGTCTTACATCGCCAGCGATCAAAAGAGCGAGCGAGCGAGCCTGCTCCCGTTGCTGCCCAGCCGGAGGAGCTTCCCGCTGGCTGAATGAAACCTCGTTTTAACCTCTAAATTGCCAGTGCGTTCAGCTTCCTAAACACCTCCTCCTTAAACACCTACGCTTCTGAAGCAAGAGGCGGGCTGGGCTCCACTGCGCTCCCTCAATACACGCTTATTCGGAGGAGGGTGTTTTCAAACTTTTTTTCTCTTTAAGCACCAGACATTTAAAATCATGGTGATTACACTTGGCGATTGTCTGGCCCCTGGCCAGCCACATCCAAATATAAGAGCCAAGCAGCCAACACCCTCTCTCTGGCAAGGCCTTACCCTGTTCGTAGAAGACGACCACCGACTCGGAAATCACCTGCAAAAATGCTCTGTTACCGTGCGTTGTGTACTGACGTAGTCAACCTTATTTCAACTAAGGCCATCAAGACACCATATACACTTCACGTGGCCGACCATCAGTAACACAGTGTACTGCCTTCGTTTATGCTGGCTTACCCACCAAAACACAAGCTGTGTGGAATGGTTAATAACTTCATGGTTCTGTTTCCTCCAGCCTCAAATTCAACACTTCACTAGAATCTGGTCTTTGTGAGGAAATTTCTATGATCGGAAAAGACACGTAGATCACATACTTTCAGACGAGTGAGCGGTTAGCCTTCTCCCTATCCCTTATCTTGACCTTTTGACCTCGAAAAGGCTTATTCCTGACCAGGGTTTTAAGAAATGGCGAGGCGCTGAAGGACACCACAATCATCGGAACTACCATTTCTCAACACACCATCAGGCACTACATGCACCAACATCATGGAATTTACGTAACTTATACCATGCAGTCGGGTCATCATCACCATGCAGAGGGTGCGTCACCCACAACACGCATTAAGGGCACCAATATCATGCATTCAGGTGAACGTCATGCGGTGTGGTGAGGTCACCAGTCCACATCAGGAGCATCACGCAAGGGATACGCGCCGAGCAAATCGCTTGACACAACGAACGCTCGTTTCTGTGACGCATTCTGTGTATTGTGTGTTGCTTTCCTTCGTTCATACACTCACTGCCAACGGACGCTATTTCTGTCCTCGATGTATTAAACTTGCGTCACCTTTGATCTGGAACGTAATACAAGAATCTAGATTTATTTGCCGTTGGCTTAAGGCATAAAGACGCTCGTGCTATGAGGTTCCATTTCTCTCGTCTCTAACACGACCTTGAACACGAGTGTATATGACTACGATGGTCCTGGCCTCTGTCCCGAGCCTATGAAGTGCGGGCGAAGGGCCACGCCCTTGCAACCAAGGGTCGCAACGTCGTTCATTGTCCCTGATGATTGAAACATGAGGGATATCATACCATCCTACCTAAGGGTAATACGTGCTGTCGAGCTCAAGGGTCGTCATGTAATCAAGGGCCACACCGTCTGTGTGCAAGGGCTATACATCGTCTGTGCTCAAGGGCCGTGCTATCGTGCTCAACAGGCGAACCTACACCTTCAAGGGCGCTGGCCACACCAGGACAGGTTTAGAGACAGCAAAAATACAACTCCAGACCACAGGAGAGAATGACACTCACCGGCCACTCCTTTCTCCTCCCCACGATACAGTATCGTCCGTGTTTCCATCAGCTGTACAGGCTAACAATACACAGCTGTTCATCACACAGACTGTTGCCCCGTATTCATACTGACGGTGTCCCGTCCCTTTCTCCATCCGCAATTACCCACTCCACGTAATTCTCGGCAAGCCACTGAGTCACATGATTATGATTACTGTGTGGCCGTTGGCAAGGCAAGGGCGGGGCCCGCTACGAAGTCTGTTTCTTTCCCTCCCCCACCAAGCTTTGGAACTCTTTAACACCACACGTCTTTCGTAGCACACACATGACTCGTCCATTTTTAAAAAAGGCACGACTCTCACCACTTCCTAAATATATCACATCTCCTCTCCTCTCTTTATTAGACTTTTCAGCCTGACTGCCTTTTGTCCGTCACTGAAACCCACGTCGTGAAAAAGAATGCAAAAAAATAAATAAATAAACACTCCTATTATATCACGATTTCATAACACAGACAATGACGGTGGCTATTTCCGGCCGAAGTGGAAACCTTTCAGGTTTACAAATATACTGTTGTTAAGTAACAATAGGTACCGCCCGGAGCTCTGTCCTCTCCTCTTTACTATCATCAGAGATCAATATGATACACCAGGACTGGACATCCCTGTCACTCGTGTCAACCTGCATGACAGATCATGTCCACTCAACAACTGTTGCTCTGTCCTGAGCCCCTGGGATCGTTCCCATACTCATCCTCCCATCATCAAAGTTTTTTCTTGACGTCCCATCAGTACTGGCTAGTAGCGTCAGGAATGTGAACCAGTAGGGGTCTCGAGGTTCGCAAATCTACAGCCTAGGCCTGGCCAGCTGCTTGCCCGCCACCATGCAAGACGAGGTGAGGCAGCAGACTAGCCTACGCTGTCCTCTCCAACTTTCCTCTTTTCCCCACTTACGTATTTCGATCCTGTTATTAATCATATTATCAGTCTCTCACTTTAATCATTCTAATTCGCACTTACTCTTACGTATTTCGATCCTGTTATTAATCATATTATCTCAGTCTCTCACTTTAACCATTCTATTTCGCACTTACTCTTAAAAACGTATAATTTTCACTCGTAAATTGACTAAAATGATGACTTTTTCAATGCCTGTCGTTTCACAGCCTATATGTCTATTAACGACCTCGTGATAAAGATAACTTTATCGACTTCTTTATGCTTGTTAACAGTGATTTCATACCTGTTTATGTGGTAATAACCTGTAGTAACACTAAGTATACAGGGACGAGGTCTAAAAAACCCACAGGCGCAAGGGTATAGAAGCCTCGCGAACATTGGTGCATCACTTGAGCACAACGGTTTGCCCTTAGGGCAATATGGCGTAGCCTTTCACCTATTTAGTTTCGGGGTAATATCAGATAATACACCATCATTACATCACCACAGCACACAAGGGTTAAGGACCATTGTGTAGAAACGCCACCGAGAACCTCAAGTTCACCCAGTGATGTTAGGGCAGGCTGGAGGATACAGTTATAAATGGTACGGTGATACTAGGCTTCTAAACACAGCGGCGAGACGTAATCTGTCCAGTGTTACGTGCGTGGCTGGCGAGGGTAACGCACCAGGAAGTCACTTTCCCCGTGTGGTGGCCTAGCCAACACCGCCTTCCCCCCACACTCAATACTTCTCGTGGCTATTTACAAAATAAATAAATAAATGAATATGAAAAATATAAATATTCTTTTTAGATCGCGACACTCGAGATTTCTTCAAAAGGTCCAACACGTCACTAAAATTCGTTCTTTTTTTTTTTTTACAAATGTTGGAGGAGACTCGTTTCCACTCCCTTACCTCTGTCTAGGGACTAAGCTACCTAGTTAATCGTCTGTATGATCCGGCTGCTTTGAGGATACGGCCTGTTCAATTATGTATAAACCTACGCGCACATTATGCAGTAGCTAAGAGTTATGCACATGCGTGCAAAATTAAGGACTTTCTTCAAACACATTATCGCAACAATTTCATATTCAGATCAAAACATGGGATATTCTTTTTTCCATGATACATATAAGACTATATAAATAATTGATAAAAAAAAACTGATCATATCATTAGTCAATTTTTGTGCACGACGATACGATCCTTGAGCACTACGGTAATACGAATGAGGGGGAGGTGTGGCGCTCAAAGACTCAGTGAGAGACGGAGGTTTGCGTGACCATACTGGTTGCTTCTTCCTCACAAGTGTGTATCACGGGTGGATACATTACCCCCAACCTACTAATTCAACTTCCACTGGACTATCATTTCCATACCGGCTCCGAGACTTCTCAGCTCTTATTACTTTAAACCAACAACTGATTTAAAACTGAATACGCACTTTTCATACGAAAAGATTCTGAAAATACTGTACTATCTATTTATCTATATAGATAGATAGATAGATAGATAGATAGATAAATAGATGGATAGATAGATATACATATTCGCCACTTCACGCGACAGCGAAGTAGCGACAAGAACAGATAACTGAGCTTTAAAGGGAAAAATATATAAATTCTATAACTCCAGGACCCACTTCACTTAAGGAGCTCCTGGCAACTTCCAGACTGTACTGCTTCTATTGAC
>JAUTXX010049770.1:0-17803 GCA_032273605.1 Panulirus laevicauda
CCGCCATCGCTGTGTGTGCTGAGATGTGCCGCCCGCCATCGCTGTGTGTGCTGAGATGTGCCGCCCGCCATCGCTGTTTGTGTTGACAAGATGCACAGTGAAGGTTGTCATTACTGGTGGCGGCCATTGATGTAGGTAGTGTGGGGTTATGGTAGTAGTCTCGGGCAGTGTACGGTGGCGTGGGGAGAGATCACTCCACGCCAACCTCATCCGTAGAGTGAGGTCACCCCTCGCCAACCTCAACCGTGGGGTGAGGTTACCCTGCGTCAACCACATCCGTGGGGTGAGGTCACCCCAACCCAACCTCATTGGCGGGGTATTTTATTAAACTGTTCACGAGAAGAAAGATCTTGAAAATGTGATTTCATTATATTTCATGTAGGGAGGAAGTTGTGTAATATGATACTCCTTTATGTTTCCTAGTTTTGTCATGTCACTTTGTTTCATTTTGTTGTCTCTTTTTTGTGTTACCTCGTCGTCCTTCCTCGCCAACACTTGGCGTACACACAAGAGCCCTCCCCTGCGCCCTTTGTATGTCATTACCTTCCGCGTCCGTCAGGAAGTGGTCCTCGAGGGGCGTGAGAGCATCTTGCTCTACAGTAGGTGAGGTGTTGGGCCTCTCTGGGCGGGATCGTAAGCCAGTAGAACCAACGGACAAAGGGAAATGACTGGCGAGTTCTCGGCCGCTTCGTTGGTGGCGTCAGCCTGACTCCCAGGAGGACATTATACTCACTTGGACAATTGTTGAGTTAGGGTCAAGAAAAGGTGGTAAATTAGGGAAGGTGTGGGTCAAAAACTGTGAAGGGTGGTTAACGGGGGTAGGAATGGGGGGGATGTGAGAGCGTGTAAGAGAATAGTTTCCGGAGGGGTGGGGGGGAGGGGGAGTTAAGACGTAGACAAAGCGTTGATGGTGGTTAACGAGTGTAACGGGGAGTAGGGATTTAAGATCGTGCAGGAGGGTACAGGAGAGAGGTAAAGTCTGTGACAGAGTGTTGACAGGGTAAACATCATACCGAAGGTTGACCGGGAGGCGAATAGATGGGGAGGTTTATTAGACGCCCTCGGTTGTGTCACGAGGTCGAATACACGATGGTTAAAGTGAAGTGTTTGTCTTGCGTTTGCTGACGTAGACTTTAGAGGTCTTCTACCACCACAGCTTTGGCTGGGTCCAGGCTGCTGAGTTGGGTTGTTGTTTGTAAGAAGCCGCAACCCGGAGGCCCAGCCTAGCTGGTGTAGCGCACAATGCAAGTACTTAAGGGCTATCCAGATTTCAACACCGTGCTTCCTATGTTGTTTCTGATGGGTGTTGTATAGTCTTGAACCCCGGATGTTCAGAGTATAGAGATGAACAGTACATGGCAGCATTGTTGCGTTAGAAGGAAATGTGTGAAATGAATTGAATCCCTGGATAATGATGAGGTGACAGTTTTAGAACGGAAGAACTGACAGTGGATGACAGAACAGGTGGCACCTGACGGGAAATGTATACAATACAAAATCAACAAAGGGAAACTTGCCCCATCACTTGGGAGGCTGTCCCTCAGCTAGGCTGCACCATACAGTAAACACGGGACATAAAAGCTTGTATTTATGTCGTCAGCTGATGCATTATCTGGCTGGCCTTGACTAGGAAAAGGCATCTCATTGAGTATAATGCTGCCATGTTGATTATTTGACTGACTGGGGCTTATTGAGGGAGGAGAGACTACGGTGTGGTGCTGGTGAATCACATTATCATGCATCCTGGTGTGACACAGGGCAGCATGCACCCATGGGATGGTGCGCCGCCGGGTTGCACTCGCATAGTGGGATGATCCGCAAGGAAAGCTGTGGTGGAAATGAATGTGTCTGTCTGTCCTGGGAGGTAATACGTCGTCTCTGACTTTTGCTTCATGATGATTATGTGTATGAAATAAAACTAGATTTTGTAATACTTGAACGGACCTTTTATTATGAGAGATTATCAAAAGGGCAAAAAATGAAGTATTTTCTTTCTGCTTTCATAATGTTAGTGGAAATCGTGAGTTGATTACTTTACAGTAGGATTTATGTAATCTTGTAGTGTTCCTTAGCCTTTAGTGCTAATGTTCTCATGAAATTACATGCGCTGGTAGGAGAGGCTTTAGTATATATAGTGCAGCTGGATGGCTGCCTTTCATTACTCCTCTCAAGAGGAATTAATGTTGTTGGCGTTGCAAATATCAAGTAACGAGGTGAGCGGCGAGGCTCAGGTTACAGTGGGATGGGGCGAAAAGATGGTAACCAAGTGTGGGAGGTGATGCTTCTGCTGTGCTCGTCTGTCTGCACTTGTCTCTGCACCAGAGCGCGACAGAGTGGTCTAGACCCTTCACCAAGAGAAGCCTAGTGCTTTAAGATGAGGGTGAATTGAGAGTAACCGAGTGTTGTGTAAAGGGAACCTTGTCTCTGCGCATGTTGACCACACTGCGGACTTGTGCGTTCTACAGCCATCCAGAGTGATCGGATTGATTCACGACTAGCAAATGCCTGGCATACTGCAAGGTAACACACAGACAAATGAGTCACCGTTTTGAGGATACCAAGGAAAATGTATAATGAAGGATGGCTTGGGTGCATCACAATGCGATGATCCGTCGTGTATTGGAAAATGCATGGGAAAGCAAGGTAAGAGGGTTCCCGATGGATTTGGACAAGGTAAACCTGAAGTTGTTTTGGAATTATTTTTGGGGTGCCTTCTGTCCCAGCAGCTTGGGCTGGGTCACGACTGCTGGCTCTGGTCGTTGGTCGACCAAGTTATTGGATCTGTTGGAGAAAAGCGATGTTATCTCAAAGCTAATCTCTGTAGATGGAGGCAGGAAAGCAGAATGCCCCTCCGAAAGGTTGAATGGAAGACACACACACACACATATAATTACACCTGCTGGGAGCTCTGGGGAAGGATTGTTGACCCTACTCTGTAAAGGAAGATGAGGTTCGAGTACAGTCCTATTGTATGATGTCCTTGGACAATTATCGTTAGTTAAAGCATCACAAGGACGTGAAGGATGGCATTTTCGCACCTCCAAACGGTTTTGTTCATCAGGATATGGAGAATGTGTCAGAGTGGACGGACGTAGCTCGATTCACAAATGACTCCATTATTGGCACAACTTGTGGGGTAAAAATGGTTCATGTTATTGTGACAATGAACTTGGTAGTTACAAGTGTAACACACACACACACACACACACACACACACACACACACACACACACACTTGGCGTAGGCTAGTGTGTGTTCATGTAAACATGGGGCAACACGAGTGCAAGACTCTATCCTCATAACACGCTAATAGTTAACTTTTTGATATTATGATCCAGTTCTGTAATGCCTCAACTGTATACTTTATTTGAGACACACACACACGAGGTGCAGGATATTCAGAATTCAGTGCATGAAGGTGAACTTCATGCTCTGAAAATTTTATAAAGAACCAGAGAATTGGAGGTGAAATGATAACTATAACTAAAGTTAGAAGAGTTAGAGTTGCAAGGGATGATTGGTAGCAGCTAATCACTGATGATATTTTTCTTAACTGGAAAAAGATAATATAACAGCAAAGAAGGACAACGAGGGAAGAAATTCTGGTGAGAGAGTTACCAGAAGCTAAAGACGTGTCGTGCAGTTACAGACATTAAAGGAACAAAAAGAAAATGAGAATATATTCAACATTAAAGGGTTACGACCAATAAACGAACAGTAAAGACTTCATTCAAAACTGAGACGAGACAGATGGTACCAAAGCTGACTAATTATGTTGCTGTCCTTGAAGAATTCAGTCGGGCCTTCGTCTCGAGAGAGAGATCAAAGGAAGACCGAGGAAGAAGTGAAGAAAAAACATCCAGGAGGTAGAAAACGGGGGATATCAAAGGAGACTAGAGGGCAGATCGGCCTCGCCACCACGCAGAACCTTCGTTAAACGTGACCACTGTGTCACAGCGCACGACGCGTGATTGGTGGGAACAACTGGAAATGTGGGAAGAAGTCTGCTGAACGTCTGACTAACAGATCACAGCACAGTATTGTTGTTCAGGTCGTTTCCAATACCTTTCAAAGTATAAAACTTAGTTCCTCAAGGAATTGTATTTGCCCTTATAATATTTCTCACAATTCCTAGCCATAGGTTCATTACCATCCTCTGTGGACGATGGTGGGATGACGTGTCAATACCATTAGAAGAAGACACTAAGATAATGCAGACTTGACTCAAATCATCCGGTGGGCCAGTGATGATAGCTCGCATCTTGACGGTATCATGTTTCGGCTTCTCCATTATGAGCGAAGCGAAGAAATCGAAAACGACGGTGTACCGAACAGAAATGGAGACCATCGTTTCTGGAAAGAGCGGAGTGGTAAATATTTGATGATCTCACTTCCAGCGAACTCAGCAGAGCAGCATTGGCTGTCTTTTTAAAGAAAAATGGAAAGGCTGGATTTTCCGGACCTTCCAGACCCTCTTGAAGGTACTCATACTCTAACAAATAGAAGGCTGTTGTATGCTAACGTTTCATTCCAGGCAGGGCGAAATTGCAGATTGAGGAAGTGTGTGAAGATTTTTCACAGTCCACACTGATAGTGCGAAGGATTTGAATTCCTGGAAACACTGGGGTTGTACACAATGGAAGGCAGAGGGAGAGGTAAATCTCGATTTACAGGAGGAAAATCCTGGAAGGCATGATTTTCAATTTATACCCCCCAAAAATTTCCATATTATATTAAGACTGTAAAACAGTACCACTGAAAGCAAAAGGTGCAGTAACTTCAGTAAGAAAAAGCGCTCAAAATATCCGAGACCCAAAATTGTTTAATGCATTGCAGTTAGAAACGAAATCATTTGCAGAGTCCTTGTTTAAGAATATACAAAGTATACAGAACAACTGGATGGGGTGATCATGTTGGTTTAAAGGCCGCGGCTTCCAACAGCCTAACTGAGTTTGAAATGATCGTAAGGGATACGTAAGGTAAGGTCAGGTAAGGTAAGGCCGCTATTCGCATGTCCACTTAGTCTCCACAGCCTGGCTGGTCTGGTCCGTTCTGTACCTGCTGCATCTCTCCAGTGAGGTTCTGAAGGTGTGCAGTGGGTGATCCTTTTGTCTAACGTCTGCTGCCAGTGTGTTGACCAGCTACACTGTTTTTCTCTTACTTTGTTTATGACGTCTTTTGCTTTTACTAATATTACCAAGCAAAGTCTTCCCTGCCTGTCATGTTATCGGGAATGAATTTTGAGGGCATGTTAGGGACAATGTCTTATTGGTTTATAATGTGTGAATTATGTATTTCTCCTGTTTTTACGCCTGTGGATTTAGTTGTTCTTAGTAACTTTGATATTGATTTCCACTAAAATTGCTCTTGATTGTAAAAGGTCGTAACACATGGTGTGGTGAATACCTGGCGAAGCCTCCGGGGGTCTTCACCCCCACGGCCCTGGCTGGGCCCTGGCTCCTGGGTTGGGTCGTTGGTCCTGCCAAGCTTTTGGAAGGAGCAGCTCTCAGGCCCGCAGCCTCCACAGCTGAATGGCCCGGTACACTTTGCAGGTACCTATCCAGTGCACTGTTGGAAAGATTTTGAAGAATCCATCCCGGGAGTTTCGCTCATCTTTCTATATTCCAGAGTGCTAGTGCGTTGAAGTGTGTCTTCCTTGGTGTGCCTCTCTGATCATTCCTTTTCTGTCTGTTTTATGACTCTGTCAAGTGGGCTTTTGGGCGCTTTGTGATCCGTGCAGCCGACCTACCCAACCCATCCGTTCACCCTTCCATTATGGGTTGGTCGATAAATGGGAACCTGACTTAAACGTGTTATTGTCTTTTTTGTGTGTGATTTAAGAGGCGTCCTTCAGAGCATCTACATATTCTGTATGACCCGTAAGATTGAAGAGGTCACGGGTGCCAGAAGGTGTCTCCTCAGACAGCCTGACTGGTCTGAGGTGCAGCAGAACAGACCGATTTCAGGTCAGCTGCAGAGGCAGACACGAGCCTGCACGACCAAGATAAGGTGTACTTAAGGTACATTACTGCGATGTATATGTTATCAGGCGTCATTTGTATCTCTCTAGGGTAATTGTCTACAGTTGTTCTACAGATATTACCTGTGGCTGGTTATCGTGTCCAGGATAAACAAGTGTGTGGTGTCAGGTTCCAAAGCTGTAGTTGTTAAGTTATGTGTTTGTCTCTAGTTAGTGCGCCAAGGAAGGTAGTGCGTGGGACTGTATATCTCGGTTCCATGTGACCATATGTACAGGAAGGTGTCCTTTCATTTGTGTGCAGGTGAACCTGTGGTGATTACCGGGAGTGGCTGGCTTCTCTCTCTCCCTTCCGAGATGGGTAACAGTATTCTCAGCGGGGAAATTGCTCCCAGCTAACCAGCTGGGGAATTGTCGTGGGAAGCTAATCTTCCTGCTATCCGCTATATTCGTGTAATTTATATTTATTTCTCAGTTTTCAGAGAAAATGTGTCATGATCGCAGAAATCGCTTGACGTTGTCCTTATGTACTTTTTCAGTATAGCCCAAACTTTGCCCCCCCTTTTTTTTTTACTAAGCAAAGATGGACAGTGAGGAAGTTCTTTAGATTCTTCTCGAAAAAAATTGCTTTCTTCTTATTGATGCTCCTCGTATCCGGCCCTTGAAAGGCTCTCCACCCAGACCATCTCCTTGGATTTTCATTTCCTGCTCACAGGCTTCTGAAAATATCCGGCCCTCCTCCCTGGAGTAACCTGAGCACTCCTCGGCTGCCATCATCATCTCATGCATTGTAATGTACCTTCACGGAAAAGTTTAAATTTTTTATCGTTTGATTTTTACCTTGTAGATTTCTTTTTACTTGAGGAAATATCTTTAAAGTGTTTTAGAATTGTTTTTTTTTTTCCAAAGGGGATAATTTTGGGGAAAATAGCGTAAAACAGTTAATGGTTCATTGGATATTGAGAGAGAGAGAGAGAGAGAGAGAGAGAGAGAGAGAGAGAGAGAGAGAGAGAGAGAGAGAGAGAGAGAGAGAGAGATTTTCATCCTGACTCAGCATTAAGCTCGGTGGTTGTCGGAGATTTAGCAGACAGCAGTAAGAGCATGAGAAGGGGAGGGAAGGTGTGGGAGGGAGGAGCGACGTACCGTGGTGAGTGGTGGGAGGCAGAGGGCGTCGTAGGAGCTGGCGGGAAAGTTGGAGATTAGGCTTTGTTCGTGGGTAGGAATTAAAGGTGTTGTGCTCCTCTGCTGTGGCCAGCCTGAGGTATCCTCTCCTGGGTTGTGGCGCCTCCTGCTGTATCGGGAGGATTGATTTCATTGGTCCTGCATGTGATCAGCTGATGGTGGTCTAGTTAGGTTGACCTCCAATGATTAAGTTGTAGTTTCATTGTTAAGGTAATGCAATGATCATAACATTCCGGAACTGAGCGAGCTGTTCCAGGGATGATGATCTAGTGATCCAGTTTATGTCGCGGTTGAAGTGCAACATCCTGCCTGCAAGTTTCCTCTTCAAGGAGGTCAGTGGAACATTAGTTTCGCCGAGTAGCCGTGCTGCTGGGCTGTCATGCAATTGGCTTCACCTCGGTTTTTATATCTTTGGTTCACTTCCGTGTCCAGCCCAGAGGTCATGAGCGTCATGGTTCTCGGTACAGGAAGTGCTTGCAAGTTAATTCTTTGAGTGTTGATGCTGACTTTGTACGTATGGCTCAGCCTCTTACGGGAACCGCCTACCGGGCCTCCGGCAGGAGCTGCCTTCCGGGTCTCCGACAGGAACTACTACCGGGCCTCTGGCAGGAGCTGCCTCCCAGGTCTCCGATAGGAGCTGCCTCCCCTGCCTCGGACAGAAGATGCCTCCCGTATCTAGGGCAGGCTACTGGTGTCTGTGGGACGTTGTGTGTTTATAGGTGTAAGCTGAAGTTGCACAGTCAATGAGTCTGGTGACCGGAGTACCAGCCTCCATCATGCAAATTGCTCCTATAGTGACTGTCTTCCTTCAATTGATATTTTTCCTTCTAAATTAGATTTGTATCACATGGTTTCTTATGATTATATACCGAGAAAACTGGCTTATTACCCGTGTAACATTTGTCGGGACAGTAATTTCACGTTGGTTCAAAAAAGTGAAACGTGAAACCCTAATTGTGATGGTTGGCTTAATAAGACATGTGTTAAGGGGAGAAGATGGTGCTGGCTGCCAGCCTGGGCTTAAAGAGTATGAGGAGCTCCTGGACAGGCATTGAGCAGCACCCTCCTGCCGGAGGATGGTGCACACACTATGTGCTCCGACCACCACTGTGGTCTGTACTATAAAAAGGCGATGCTGTCTCTCTCCCTTGTCTCTTAGACACGTCAGGGAAGTTGCCACATGCACAATGACTAATCCTTATACACTGTTGCCAATTATTCACACATTTCCTTGGCAGGAGGGAAATCGCTGGCTGCTGGGATGATATATTTTCGGGGAAATATTTTCTTTGTTGAGCGGGAAGGCTGTATCGTCGAAATGGGGTATGAAGAAGAGAAATAGCGGAAATGAGTGTTTTTATCGCTGAACAATGTCATTTCATCGTTGAGGGTGTGTTAGATGAGGGAGGGTGTGGTAGCCAGGAAAGGAGGGAGTGATGGTGTTGAGGGAGGGTGTGGTGACTAGAGAGAGAGAGGGCGTTCTAGTGGTGGCCAGGGTGGGAGGGTTATGGTGGTGATGAGGGAGGGGAGAGTGGCCCTCGCAGAAGCGAACAGTAGAGGGCCCGGACATGCACAGACACTATCATTAACTATCATTAACCAGTTGAATAATGTGAAAAACCTCGGAGTAACAGCTGCCTTCTCCAGAAGGATCCTGCAGACTTTCAAGAGAAGGGAAGGAAAACCAATAATGATAAATTTCAAGGGGTTAATTCTTTCACGAATAGACTATTGCTGTGTCATCGCCCTACAAGGCAGGTGAAATTGCAGTAGAAAGAGTTCAGGGATCTGTCACGGCTCGTAATAAAGTCGTAAAATAACTAAATTACTGGGAACGCATGAAATTACTGAGGCTGTACTTCCTGTATGGGAGAAGTATATCATCATCTATATCTCGAAGATCCTAGAAAGTATGGTTCCCAGTTTATGTTCGGAAATAACATCCTACTGGCACGACAGGCATAGGAGACTTTGTAAAATTGGTGCGATATATAATCCTAAGAAACACCATGAGATGCACTCTTGCGAAGCTTTAGTGTTCTGGACAGTTATTTGCAACAGTTTACTCGACCAACGACCCAACCCAGCAGCCTCAGCCCAGTACAGGTTATGGGGTAGAAGACACCCGTACACTTCACCAGTTATTCATCAGGTATTCACCCAGGTCTACTGTTGATGGAAAATCTAGGCGGCCATGGGAATTGCATAGTAGTTATCTTTTATCTGCGTTATGTGCCAGTAATGTTAATGACCATTGGCTGTGAGTGTAATGCCCATTCCTTGATTAATCGAGGGGATGGATTGTTAAAAGTCTGTCTTTGACTGGTGGAATTGTGTTTGTATTTTCCTGAAGTATACCATTTAATTTCTCTAAAAACTGCGTAGGTGGCTATGATATGGATGAGGGCAAGATTTGGTTAGTTTTGTAGCATCTTGAGACTCAACATCTTCAGGGGGATGAGCTATCTGGATAAGGCTAGTGAACCGTCAGATACAGCAACACAGTAGATAGTGAACCGTCAGATACAGCAACACAGTAGATAGTGAATCGCCAGATACAGCAACACAGTAGATAGTGTACCATCAGATACAGCAACACAGTAGATAGTGAACCGTCAGATACAGCAGCACAGTAGATAGTGAACCGCCAGATACAGCAACACAGTAGATAGTGAACCGTCAGATACAGCAGCATAGTAGATAGTGAACCGTCAGATACAGCAACACAGTAGATAGTGAACCGTCAGATACAGCAACACAGTAGATAGTGAACCGTCAGATACAGCAACACAGTAGATCGTAGTGCCAGACATCGCGAACGAGCGTGTCACACACCAGGCTTGAGCCAGCCAGCACTCTGGGGCGTGTGCTGTTGTGGCGGATGTTTATTGGTAGCGTAGATGATTGTCTGTGTAGTGATGATGTGTCTGCTGCCTTGGGATATGTGCCATCGAAGCCTCAGGTTGGGGTCCATATCCATCATCATCATCATCATCATCATCATCATCATCATCATCATCATCATCCCTGTCGGCAGGATCATCTACCGGAGCCTCTCACCCTGCCACAACACACGCGCCACTACGACCGACAACTCCAGTTTTGCCACCCTCCAGACTCCCTCCTCCACCACCTTTCCCTTTCCTCGAAGACCAGTAGTTTGTGTTCCCCTTTATTTCCACGTCTAGGCTGCCTCCAGTGGAGTGAGTGGTGCTGCTGGGTCGATGTAGCTCTCACGTACGGTTTTATTACGGCCAGGCCAATTGCCGACATCCTCCGTGGACCGCAGGCATGTGCTTTGCCCAGCCGTTCTCACGTCGGGGCACCACAGACTTCGTCTCGTCGTGACCCCACTGACCCTTGCCCTCCACGGGTACGAATGTTATTTTCAGCGTTCATCATCGTCATTAGTCAGTCACCAGAACAATAACCCTTTTCACTGAGTCATCATCATTATCGTTCATATCAATAGTTTTATATATTTTACGATATAGATTAATAGATTCACAGAGAAAAATACGATTACCAGTTTATATGCCGTCTCTCCTCCACTCGAGCGCCTTGCTTCTGACAGTACAGTACAATACACGTATGCCATATTCGTTGGGGAGTCTTCGTTTTCTCTCAGCCAGAGATAGAATATATGTTTTGGTATCATCCCATATGATTCCCATTTCTTGACCTCAGGTCAAGGAATACCGGGTAATGATATAACCTCCTGCAAGTGGACGAGTGTCTCCAGTGTTCACTTGGGCCTGGATGCGACACGTTGGGCGTAGGGCGATGGGTTCTTCTTAAGGCATTTTAGGTTAGTATAGAGCCTCCAGTCTTCCCTTCCCAAGCCTGGTGAACACGGAGGCTGATTTCGAAACTAGGCTTGGGTTTAGATAGATCTGTGAAGGCTGCACACTTAGATTTAATGAGAGTTATGGTAGGTGTGTGGCAAGTCTCCTCATTAACTTGTCAGAAACTGGTAACACCGTTATGATGTGTGGTGGGAGTCTGGACCAGAACGGCCAAGAATTAGTTTGTGTCACTGAAATTAGTCGCTTCATTAATGCTCTTGACATAAATCTTATGGACAGATGTTAGGGATGGCTTATTCTCAGACCTGCCACATCTTTGCATTTTGAGAATGTTCTATAAAGTTACAGTAATATCTGGAAGAGAGTGAGGACTGGAACGCACTGGTTGTACTGGAAGTTTCATGTCAGCATTATCGTACCGGTGCGTCCATCTCAGCCTTCCAGGTATATGTCAAGATGTTTGAATGGCAATAAACGTTGTTTCAGCATTCGTTGTCGGTGTTCATCCCGGGTGTACTGAGACACACAGCTGGACTATTTCACCCTCTTTCCCCTTTATCCAGCAAACACGTACCGGGCGGCATACCTCCTCGCGTCTTAGAGACGTGGGTCTCCGGGTTAGCTCCAAGTCTCGCCCATCTATTTCGCGTCTTTACTAGTAAAAGCTCATACCTTCACTTTTCCTTGGAGGCATTCTTTGGCTCGGCCCATCCATCACGGAAAGCCTGAGACTCTATCTCTCATGGAGCTCAGAGTTATGATAATTGAGAGTTCAACCTTTCTTCCTGTATTGCGTTATCATGGACTTTTTTTTTCACCAATAAAGGTGCTCTCAGATTCGTTTTGGTTGCGTAATCACTTGAGTACGATTGAACGACTTTGGGGTTTACTGATGTGACCTTAGACCTGACACTGTTCTTAGTGACCGCAACGTCTTGGTTAAGTAAGTAGTAATTAGTAAACTAATACATGATAGATGTACATAGATTGAGATATATTCCACTGCAGGCTTGGTGGTTTGGTACACTGGATCAGATTCCGCTGTTTCTGAAATAGATTTGACGGGAGGTAGTTTAGGGGGAAAAAGTGAGACATTAATAGATATCGGTAAATTATAGATCATGAAGAAGTTTCTGTGGTGAAACGGTTCAGGTGATGCCACCTGCTGAGGGGAGGATGGAATGATAATGGAAATACAGGTAGAAGATGTGGAGTTAGATCCCAAGTTTTTGCTGATTATACATAATACTGTAAAAACTAGGACAGTAATAAAGCATGAAATAGCGTAAATGCTGCTAACCTTAGCTCTTGAGTGAGTAGGGCCTGCGAGGATTGTCCCCTCCATTGACGGATTCAGTGAACACACTGATATTTCTTCCTGCAAACACCAGCGGAATGTATTTTTTTTTTTTTGTATAGAACACTTATGGTGAGATGTTTTTACTTATGATTAGGGTCCTGCTTTACTTAACTGCCCTGGGAGAAGATAGTTGTCTTTGGAGGTGGTGGTAGCACTACACCACATCCCAAACTCCTACCACCTCGCTAAAGGGTAACAGAAAGCGTATGAGAGTGACAGAGCGGCAGATGACTGACCTACTGAAAGAACAGTGAAGATTAGAGCAGGAGGAGTATGGGAAACAGTGGTCAAGTATAGCACATCATTGGCCAAATGTTACAATACTTGACATTTGGCGAGGGTGCCAGAGAACGATATACACTTCTTTTGTGTATGTGTGTGTGTGTTAGCTAAGACGTCAGGGGCAATTGATTGCCCTAATCAAGGCCGTCTCATTAACAGTGTGTATATATTTATACCCAAGCCTGAACCAGGTCCCCAGTGTCTCGACCAGCTCCACAGGGGAGGTTGAACAGCTAGGTTCAGAAATCAGATTGCCGGAAATACATCACTGTATTGCAAAAAAGAAAAAAAATCTTTGTATCTATAATAGATTTTCGTTTATAATCCGTACTGGGAGGAATATATAAGTATAAAGCATTTTTTTTTGACTGGTTAGAGAAGAGGAAGGAGAGATTGATTTTATTTGTGCCGTAACCCAGACGAGTTTATTGTGCCGCCCATGCTCATCCTGTGAGCGGTAGCGCAAAGGGAATACAAGGGTCACAAAGAGTCTTGGTCAAACTCCAGTGGGTTGGTATTACATAAGATGTTACAGTTCGTATTTCAGTACTTATATTACATCGTTTCATATGGTAAGTTTTATCTGGATGAAAAAAGTGGATACAAACTTAAAATTTTAGGTATCTTATCAACATTGTGTTGTGACATTTCTTTCAGGGTTTGTTTAGATCTGTCCCTAAAAGGCTATATGTTTTCACATTCTAAAACATAGTGTTCTAGTTTGTGTCCTGATCTTTGACCACAAACTTTACAATCCACACGGTTAACATCTCCAATTAGGCCAAAGCGCCAATAGTACATACAGCGTAGCCTTAGTCTAGCAGTTAGAGCATCATGTAATCTGCTGATCTTATTACTTTCTCCATATACATATTTTACTTTACACATTTCACTGTGATGGAAAATGTTCCTACTTGTGTTTATCTGAACTCGTCTTCGTGCTTCAAAGAGGTCAGTTAGTTCCTCTGTAATTACAGTGTAGAGGCTTCTCATTGACAACCCAATGTTGTTTTCAACATCATCTTTACTAGGTACAAGTTTGGCTAAAGCATCACCTTTGTCATGCTCACGTAGAGTTGTATGAAAGGGAATCCATAACAGTTTGATTAGAATCCCTTGATCAATAATGTCTGAGCACTTGTGTCTGGCTTCAGAGACCAGCATATCGCATTCTGATCTCAGGTTGTTAAGGACAAGTAGAGAAATTAAAGAATCGGTGATAATTAAAGAGAAGAGAACTGTTCCGTTACCCCCTCCCCCTCCAAGCCCTGAACCTTCCTCCCCCTCCCCCAGACTTGAAGGGAATAGCGGGAAACAGAGCTAGAGGGAGGAAGAGAGGAGGAGGAGGAGGAGGAGGAGAGAGAGCAATTACTTACGAACACTTGCAACGAGATTCGTGTCGTGCTCACCGCAGGAAAATCTATTCACGAAGACCGAATCGTGTGAGTTCGGTGTTGTCATTTATACAAGATGAATAGATTGTATGTTTATGGACTAAATGCCAGCAGCAGACATGTGGTTGAGTTGGAAAGAAGAAACAGCAACCTGGGCCAAAGGAGGAAAAGTTAACAGCTAGTACGCAGCCGTCACTAGCCTTTCTGATACCTAGGCTACAGGTAATACCTCGGGTCGGTGACTGCCCAGAGAGAGAGAGAGAGAGAGAGAGAGAGAGAGAGAGAGAGAGAGAGAGAAATGATAATGTAGGAAGTGATGTGGATGTCACTTTATACTTCGACCCAGCTATTATGGGAAGTGAGATAGGAAATGCTGCAAGAGGTGTATCGCAAGTCAAAATACACATGGACCTGTGTATGGAAAGAGAGGGAGAAAATTCTGTGGAAAATGACGCGGTAAATGGAGACGAGGAAGCCATCGTAGGCTAAGACACACATACGAAGAAAGATGGGAAGGAGCGAAACACGGAAAGAACAAGGAAATCACCTTAAAGTCTGTAGTTACCATGTGAATGGAATGTGCTTGTTTGGCCAGACTCAGGCATCATATTGGAAAAATTTTGAATTCCAGCACCCCATAAGATGACTTAAGAAGGGCACATGCTGCTTTGATAGGAGGTGTAGATTGTACTACTCTGAGATGTGCTGATCATCGTCAAAGGAAAGGCTTCATCTAACTCGGTAATGTGAGGGTCAAGATGTGGCAAGGACTATGAGGCATATACCTCGACACGATGGAAATGCACGCTGTTGCAGCCAAGAGAGGAGAGGATTTTTTTTCTTTAACTGGAGCACGGGGTCAAACGGAGGCAGGGTAGAACTGCCAGAGGAGGAAATAACACTGGCTTCACTTTACAGCATGATAAAGGAAATTAAAGCATACTTGTAAAGCTCTACAGAGTAAACAAAGACTTCTGAGATCCTTCGTGTAACCCAGCTTGCGGGAAGTTGATTCGCTCAAATATACAAAACTGTATAAGTGCCTAACTGATCGAATCAAATGCTGTATTTGCAGCCTTCACAGAATCTCACGTTAAAGATCATGGTATCATTTAGGTTTGGATCCCAAATTACATCTTATACCGATGCGACTAGAATAGCATGTATGGGAGTTGAACTGTATGTAAAATATTCTCTTATAACTGAGGCTTAGAAGTCCTCTGATGTAGTAGAAGCACTTGTTGTCAAGGTTGAAAACAAGAACCTGGTCATTGCACTAATCTGCGAGGAATATACAGAAAGAATAAGAAATATAGAATCTTAACAACTTTCTCAGAAATCCAGTCCCCAGACATAATCTTCTTAGAAGAAGTTTGGAAAGAAACTATATTGTAGCTGAAAATCTCAACAGAAGCAGCTTTGCTGAACATCTGCAGAAAATGCGGAAGATAGAACTATTTAGACCGTGCGGCAAGTTCAACCTTGGTCAGCAAATACTGGAACTATCCAGAGGGAGCAACAGACTTGCATTAGATCTTCTCTGCACACGTGATATAGACCTAATCTGTGACGTCATGGTCTTAAACACACCGTGCTCAGATCATTACTCAACTGAAGGAAAAAACCCTATGGTTGCTCAACCGCCGGGGCAAACCACACGCCACCATGGTGGTGAATTCAGCAGTTTTAGTTTTAATGATAAACGGAACAGTGAGAAGGTGTAGTCCATCAGATGACTGCAACAATGGCAAACCCTGACGAGTCCTAAATGCCAGAGGAACGTGCTTCAAACATGCAGAAGACAGTACAAAAGTATGATGCTGTCTGTATAGGTCAAAACGAATTGCAGACAACAGCTGACTCAGCAAAGAAATATATAACCTGTCTGACGAACATATAAACATTAACTCCATAAGCTCCAAAAGTCATACAAGACCCAGGTAAGAAGTATTAAGAAAAAAAGTACTCAACGTGGATCGAGGACGGCCAATTACAGTGAAACACCGAGAAAAATAAGGGCACATATGTGGGTGTTTGCCTGGATGTAAGTGAGGCATTAATGGAGTTGTGTGAATCTATGTTCAATGAGTCAGAAAAAACACCTTGCAGACCCAACTCACTTCTTCCCAAACAGTAACCCACGTATGCTACAAATAGCCGATCGTAGCATGTCGCCACATGACTTCGAGAGGGCCAGCACTTGCCCGTGCGATCTTCCCCAGGACCGTACTTCCTGGACTCTTTCATTACAAAAAACTCCAAACGCCACCAGCACGGGCACTAAATATTCTCTTCACAAAAGGTTTAGCACTGACTCTTATCGCCCCACTCCACAAAGGAGGAAGCAAAACAGTATCTTTAGGAACTGCTGACAAATACCACAAATAGTAAAATTTTTGATCGAGTCCTGACATGTGAATTGACCAACTTTAAGGTAGCACATTATCTACACAGCTCATGATAACTTGACGTCAGGGTGGAAGAATTTGCTTTTCTCTCTCTCAGTGGCTTGATCATTACGATGAAATTGTCAAGGCAGTGGAGAGGAAACAGAATAAACGGGCATTGCAAAAGCCTTTGTCGATGTGACCCTGCTGTCATAGCACACGAAATGCGTCACACAGAAATAACCGGTGAAATTGGAAGGTGGAAGTACATCTTTTTAGCTAACGGATCTAGATCATAAGTTCTCATGAATGACGTATTTCCTGTAACTCCACAGTAAAAAGCTTAGTCTCCCAGAAACCGTACCGTGCTTGCACCCCATACACAAAGGAGAACAATGCTCCTCGTTCTCATATCCGACACTGATTCAAAATGGATTCAAAATTTCATGTCATCATTTGCAGATGAATACAGAATAGATATAATCTCTACAGGCTCAAGCAACATATTAACATATACAAGTTCTTCCGCTGAGGCACCGAAAACAACATGCTTTTCTGCAAGGTTAAGGTCTAGCTTCACTGGTATGGTAGGTAGACTAAAAACAGTACAGAATACCGGACGGACACGATGACGATGATATTACGACTGAACAGTGCGAAAGACCCGCTGGGTAATACTTCCTGACGAACTTAATTTCAGTCAACAAAACAAGGCTAAAGATGCCTCTTAAACAGAAAGAATCAAGACTGGATATTGTGGACCTTCAAGACAAGAGAGGAAGAAGCAGTGATGAATTTCTTTATGGAAGTTAACTAATACTCTCACAACTAAATTACTGCTGTGTACTGACACCACCTCTCAAGATGGACGACATTATAGAGTTGAAAAGTGTGTAAAGATCTTTCACGGTCCACACTGAGGCAGTAAAGTAACAGAGCCACTGAAATTACTGAGACTATATTATCTGGAGCGCATACGGGAGTGATACATCATAACCTACCCTTGCAAAATCGTAGGTCTGGTCTTCAACCTACACGCAAAGATATTTCCCTATTGGCGCATGAGGCATGGAAGACTGTAAGACTATCTATCTATAAGATCAACGAGAAGATCTTGGATAAGTATTTACAAAGTATACCAGCCTAGTTAGGCTGTGGTGTTTGCCTGGGACTGCCTCAAACAGTATGGTAAGCCAGCGACCCAGCGTAGCAACCTAGGATGTGGGAGTAGAAAACCCAGCTCAGTAGCTTGAAGTCAGCCCAAGTTGTAAGGAGTAGAAGTATGACATAGTGTTTCCAGGGGTCCAGAAATACACTTGAGTGATGGCGTTGTGGCGTGTGACTTCCACCAGGTCTTTCCCTTTGTTGTGAGTGCAGCGTTTCGTAATGCCACTACACCAACAACACGCCCCCCC
>JAUTXX010049986.1:0-10267 GCA_032273605.1 Panulirus laevicauda
ATATAATTAGGAACTTTACCTTACCAACTCCAGGATTACCAAGACTCAGGATACGAATTCTTGAGATATGCTTTGACCCATTACGGTTGTCCATGACTGAACGCTTACATTAACATCTGCTAGTGCAATGTAAAATCCAACACTGTAGCCTGAGACAAAAATAAGATTTTTGTTAACAAAATTTATAACAAACATAAAAAGTAGTTTGCTTTCTTCCCAGTTATTATTCTGAAGATAGGTTACTGTAAATAAGACAGGTAGCCTAAAAACTGTAAAAGGAGAAGGCATAAGAAAATAGAAAAATGGGAAAAGACAATAGTCGTTGCAGCAAGAAAGTAAGCATTTTTTCCACAAGAAATACATGGAATGAAACCAATCTACTACAGCAACAAATCTATTATCTGTAACAAGGCTTCCACTTAGATAACATGAATCAAGTGCACAGAGCCTCTCAGTTCATTCAGAGACATTCACACTGACCAAAGTGCTTAGTGAATACATATTTCTACATGAACATATGAACTTCTTAAATGGATTAGCAAAGTAAGACTAACATTCACCCACAAAATTACTCCATTGCACATAATCAAAAGTTATGGTATTCTCATCTGAAATATCTGTAACTAATAAATTTTCTAATCAAATCTTCACTTTTTTGTCGATCTCTTCTACTAACACTCTCAATTATGCTTCCACAAATATTCCTAACCGATCTATCATCTGCCATGTATTCTTAAAGGTTTCCATCCATGCATCTTTCTAACATCTTCACATTATACATTCTTCTCAAATCTTTCTTAACTATATTCTTCTAATTCCAACTATACAATGCAAATCACCCATCCCTACTACTCTTATTTCTTAGTTACAGACACAGCCCTATGAATATCTGATTCATTGCTCTGTGGTATATAACAGTGCACCTTTGCAGCTATGATAACCAGGTAATCATGTAATCATCTTACTTGGGCAGCAATCTAATTTGCTTTATTGCATTTTTTTGTTAGTTTATGTAATTGCTGCATGCTTAACTTTGGGATCTTTTTCAGTATGGAAATTACCACAGATCCTTTCTGTCATTACTAGTTCAGCCTGCCTGATTCCCTTATGTAATTTGTGTGTGTGTGTGTGTGTGTGTGTGTGTGTGTGTGTGTGTGTGTGTGTGTGTGTGTGTGTGTATTCTGGAATCTTCTTCAAATGTTCAAAATTTTATTGTGGAGGTACTAAATGTATGGAAATGACCTATCATGGTCCTACATGAAGCTGTTGAGAATATTAAGCTTACATTAGGATAATAAATTGTGTCATAGCTGTTTTCTTGTGTCAAATTCATTCAAGTTGCTATATGGGAATCATTTTGTAACCCTACATCATCATTAAGGGATAAAATGACAGATCCTCAAGCCTCAAGTACTGCACTGATGATACTTGAGGAACCATGTCAGAATAGGTCTACTCAGGATAATCCCTGAAATCCCGCCTAGGATTGTTCCCATAGAACCTTAGCGGGGCTTTGGTTGTTTCTAGTATGTAATATCCTAACCACTTATGGTGTGCTGCTCAACATAAGCTCAATTCAAGATCATCTTGTAATTATGTGTCGTGAGTATGGAAAAATGACTGACCCCAAGCCTTGGTTCCCATGCCTCTTTTAGTGTACCAATAATACATTACAAATACCAAGTTAGAATGTGTCTACCAGGGGGGAATCTTTGTAATCCCTAATAGGACTTTTCCTTAACCCTTTTGCTGCATAAATCACATTTATGGACCATTTATTTCCCTTTAACACATAAATCACAGAAATGTCACAGCAGCAGAAAAAATTTTTCACTTCACTGTGTAGTGCCTTGGCATTTAAGGTTCTTTAAAATGAAAGTCAAAAATCCAATAGTGCTGTCATCTAGGGATATGGAGATGAAGTATGTCTGAAAACATACAGCTCATATGGTTTGGAGCTCTCTACACAAGTGTTTTCCAAACGGGTATGTGTACCCCTAGGGGTATGCAGCACTGTTCAAAGTGGTATGTGAGAAGATAATGATGTTCTTTTTTAAACTGTTTCAAAAGTAGGTCATATATGGCATTTTAGATCAGTAAATTTACTGAGCATGAGTATATGTGCATAAGCGATTGTTTTAGAATATATAATAATTGAATAACCACAATACATACGCAGTTTCCAACTTAATTGAATGACAAGAGAACAGAGTAACAATCAAAATAAATGAGATAGAAATTGAGGGGAGATGGAAGCAGGGGGTGGAAGAGGAAACAAGACAGGACGAATAAGGGAACAGTGTTGAACTCCTTGCTTGAGCCACTCTTGGTCAGTTATGTCTTAGGAGTGAAAGTGAGAACATATCTTTTTCAAATTCACATGTTAGCTTAAAGACACAGTTATTTCAATAACATCATGAAATATGGATAGGTGGTTAAAAGTGAAAGAAATCAAGCAGCTGTGAAGAAAAATGAAACAGACCTACCTAAATACCAGCAATACAAGGAAGATTATGTGCTTTTCGGATTTACTTCTACGAATTCTGATCCTCTGCAAACTTTGTGCTTCTTCTGTGGGGAGAGGTTGGCCAATAGTAGCATGAAACCAGCTCACCTCCAGTGTCATCTTAACATAAAACATCAGTGTCATGTTCCTTTGTCACAACAAACTCTTTTTTGAGGGGTAAATGAAATGAATGCAGATATTATTGATCAAGTTGTGAATAAGTTGAAAGCAAGCCAGACTTTTTCATTTCAATCAGACAAATCGACTGACATCAGTAGACAGACTCAATGTCCCATTTGTGAGATACACTGATGGAGATGATATAAATGAACATGTACTTTTTTGCATAAAAAATAAGAATACACAATCAGGTAAGCCATTTTTCAATGTCATTAATCAGTTCTTTACTGAACAAGGGCATAGTAGGAAATCTTGCATTAGTGTGTGCACAGACACTGCTGCATCTATGACCAAGAAAGTGAAGGGACTTGTTGCATAGATTAAAAAGGGAAATCCTGATGTGGAGTAGACTCATTGCATCATTCATAGAGAATCACTGGCATCCCAAAAAAATGAGTTCAGTGTTGCATGGGATATTTAATGATGGCATCAAAGTAATCAACTTTATAAAGTCAAGGCCACTTAATGATCACCTGTTTCACAGACTGTGCAAAAGCATAAAGAGTCTGAGCACACAGAGATATTACTGTACATAGAGTTGTGAAATGAGGTAGGTGCCTTTTTATCAGAACATGGATCCCCTTTTACCACATTTTTTTAAAACACTACTTGGCTTGTACAACTGGCATATCTTATAGACATATTTAGCAAATTGAATGAGTTAAATCTGTCTCTGCAGGCCAATGATACAAACATTCTCATTTCACAATAACACCAGTTATTGTGGAACATTTGACTAACCTTATCTGCACTTTTAAATCTTACTCTCCTGACACATGAGTGATCTGTACAGCTGAATTGGGTTAGAAATCCATTCCTCATACCTGAAAATAATATGAAGAGTCTTCCTATTTGCCTTTAGGAAGCACTATTAAAAGCATGTTCAGACCATAGCCTTAAATTGATATCTGAAAGCTCAACCTTCACACGATTATGGAGCTGTGTAAAGAAGGTGCACCCTAACCTAAGTAAGAAGGCTTTGGAAAACCTGCCTTTGGGTCTACCTACTTTTGTGAAGAACCTTTTTCTGCAAATGAGCATTATCAAGTTAAAACAGAGAAACAAACTAAATGTAAACCTTGAACAAAACCTGATCACTGCAGCAGCCTCTCTACCACCAAGAATAACAAAATTCATCAGTGAACATCAACCCCCTCATTTCACATTGACTTGTAAGTAATTTTCAAGCATTCTAATGTTATTTCATCAGTCTTTTTCCTTTAGTATACTGAATAATAATTCATTGTCCAGCACTCAAATCATGCAAACTTTTAATATAATTTGCATTGTCCTTCCAAATATTGAGTTCAATTAGTCATGGTGGTGCTTAATGGTAGGAGGTAACAAGGGGTACAATACACAAAAACTTTTGGACAACACTGCTCTACATCTCTGCATTTTGAAGTTAAGCTTACTATTATAATACTGAATGTTATAAATCTTTCTCCCCTATCCCTAGGGATAGGGCAAAAAGCATACTTCCCACACATTCCCTGCGGGCCATAAAAGGTGACTAAAAGGGGAGGGAGCAGGGGGGCTGGAAATCCTTCCCTCTCGTTTCTTTAATTTTCCAAAAGAAGGAACAGAGAAGGGGGCCAAGTGAGGATATTATATATACATCAGAAATTCTGGAGGGCTGCCTATGCAGTGTAATGTATGGTACTTGTAGTAAGCTGCTAAAATGCCAGTATATGTCAGTATCTAGAAGCTTTAAACTTGTGTTTCTTAAATCGGGTACATATCTATGATATATGAGCTTGGATTTTAATATCTTTGGCAAGTTACATGTGTTATATTATCCAATCATGTTAATATATGTGTTTTATATGATCTTAATATTTTAAATAAGCTGGAAGTTCTGTTAGCAGCACAGCATGTAGTGTTTAACTAAATTCAGTCAACAGAAAGACTAAGCAGCAAGTAGCCAATTAACTTTTATGTTGTTGAACTCCTTTGTTTTGATCCCAATAACTAATCTACTGTCATCTATTACGTAACTAATATAACATCAATTTTCCCTTTTATGCTGATATGGGCCAGAAGTTATATAGTACAATAAGCAGCTAAACAGAGTTATTATGTTCAAAAACGTTTTACTTTCCCATAACAATCACAAATATTCAGAACCAGACAGCTGAAACTGATGCAGACACTGATGCCATAATGACAATGAGTATGGAAGTAAGTTTGAGGACACTCATGGATAATGATTAAGATACCTCAGAGGTACAACTGGGTGGTAAGGAAGTGGAAACATCTGCTGCCCCAGTTCCTGTACACAAATGGATGAGAATAATCAAGGATAAACCATTCCAGAATTAGAATGTGTTGACAGATGCAAATGATTTGGTAGCTACAGATATCAGTGTTTAAATCTAAGAAACTGGCCATACTCTTTATTTAGATGTAAATGATTCTTAATGGGCATGATACTTTTTTAATATAGTAATTTACAAAAAAAAAAAGCAAGATTACTTTTATTCTTCATCTCATATTTGTCACTTTTTCAAGATCATTACTTCTTATGATTCAATATCATATAATGCATATTGGTACTCATTTAAACTTTCTTTAAGATATGTAATGATTTTTAGCTGTTTATCGACTAAGTTGAAAAAATGTATATTTCACTTATGGGAGAACAATATTTCACATAATATTCAAAATTTTTACGTTAATCATCATTCTTATCCATCCAGTATGGATTTCAGGGAATTTCATTGCCAGATCTAGAAAGCACATCTGCCTCTGATATATAAAAGGCAGAATTTGAGAAGTTTCTCATGTAATGCTAAATGTGCTAAAATCAAGATCATCTTACAACTTTCTGTCACCAGTTCCAATGGGACCCAAGTGAAATCTAAGTTACTGTTCTCAGCTTAAGAACAAAAATCCCATGGATAGTGTTCTTTGGAAATACATATCTTTAAATTAATCAACAGTGATATAATAGCCTCTTATGTCACTTTAAACAAAACCCTGAAGTTCATACATAGCCTTAGAAGCAAGTTGTTTGGGATCTTGCTGCGTTGGAATATCATAGTTGTCCAATATTAGTCACATTCTCTTCTCTCCCTATAACTACCTTATTCTTCACCTAAAAGCAGCTTACTTCTCCTTTTAACAATCAAATTTCATCATACATCTTGTCAACAGACTGATTCTCCTTAGTTCTTACAAACTTTACTTCTGTCTAAACATCACAGCACAAAACCTTTCCCATGCTGCCACACACATTTTCCAAATTCAATCAATTGCAGCTTTACCTCCACTTTTTACTCTCTCTCACTCACTACTCCATTGGTACCCCTAGCTTTGCCTACTTTCATTTTCAGGATGTGTTACAGTACTCCTTGCCTCCTCATTTGCACCTGCTTTATTTCTCTCTAACCCCACTGTATAAACACCCTAGACACTTGTTTTAAGCCCTCGCTTCATTGGTGGATCATTTTAAACTACTCTAATAGTATATGAAAAATACTTGTAATCTTAATAATTTCATTAGAGATCTTTTATTTCTCCATGTCACAATGAAAGTTATCACATCATTGTTCAAAATGAGCCTATATAAATAGGTATATAAGTATTTTTTCAGTAAGCCCTGAAATACCCATATCTCAGTTTCATCCCAATCGTTTCTTCATAGTATTCTCTATACCCATATAAACTTCATTCATTATCATCCCCATCATGTCCATACCGATTTTTTTTCCTCTCTAAACACTTAAGCTTTTGTACCCCTACAGATGTTTTTCTTCTTACAGAAAGACAGAAAAGTCAAAGAATAAACTTAGCATTCTCATACCCAAATGGAGGAACTGATTACTGTTCTAATTTTTCTACCTTAAACATCAATGAAATGATTATTATTTTGCTTTTTGTTCTTTACAAAAATCAATTCTTATACATAATTTATGGCAACTTCATCAGCAAAATTCATAAAGATGTATTAGCATAAAATGGCATATATGGCAACATTCAAACAAACTACACACTGCTATCCCTCAGGATAACTGAGTGACTGTCCTGCAGAAGCATTCCTCACCTTGAAATTGTGATGAGAATTCTCAATGTGAAAATCTTCATCTGTGGAAAATGATCAAGCAGCAAAAATCTGTGTTTTTGAACAGTGAGGGGTTGCAGCAATCTCTCAGGCTTATTTAGTATTTAACGCTTTTCACACACCCTCCATTCAACACCCATTCATCTCCTTCCAAATATCTTGCTCTCCCTTAGATACTCATTCATTTAAAGACAAATACACACATAATCATCCTCCAGAATGTCTTCACACGGGTGTAAAAATTTCCTTTCTGATGGGCAACACTGCATTAAGTCTTACTGAATGACACTAAATATGGTGATACAGTTGTAGCATACAAATGGCTTGCTGGATTTCAGCAAGCAAACAACACTGCATGCAGCCATGTGAATCCTAGCAGACAAATTTTATGTTGGTACACCAGTATTTCTATTATCATTTAAGCTCCTAAGTAATGTTAGGCGAGGTTTTCATAGGCCCTGAAGATATTTTACAATGGTACCACCCAATTTTACAGTAATCTCATATTTTCCCTGATATATCATTCAATAAAACATACCATTCCAAATAATGCTTCATGACAATTACTGTATTCTCTAAACACTGCAGAAAAAAATCACTGAATATTCAAAGCCAGAAGTGATGCAGAGCTCATTAAGACAGACACCCAAAAGTAACATACATGCAAGTGAAATTTTTTTTTTTTTTCCATCAAGATTATGAAAATTCATCTGCTCTTCCCAAGCAACAGAGATATATTCAATATATATCAACAATAATTTGATCTGTTGTTGGAAACCTCATAAAATGACTGGTGGTGCAAAAATGGTTAGGTGGTGGCATGAAAAGCCACTTGGGGTGTTGTCTGTCTGTTTAAATTTGTGGAAAATTTATGTAATGTTCAGTCATAGATGCCTCGCAGAATATTCAAAATTCACATAAATCTTAGCCGCTTGGGGTAGGTGGTGGAGGTAGCAGGGTTTTTAAAGGTCATGTTCATCTTTTTCAATTGTTTCACCTACTTCTATGTTAATCAATCTCACATTTACACAAATTATCATAACCTCTCACCAGTATCACCTTACTCATTATGCCTGTATAATCTATAATGCTTTATATCACACTATGCCATTCTTATGCTATTCTGTAAGCAAGACATCATCACTACTAAACAAATACACTTAAAATCCAATGTTAACAATGATGTGGAGATAAACTGGTCTTTTACCATACCAGTTTAGAAGCATCACTCACCATGTCCAATTATGTGGTATTCATGAAACAGACATAAATATCTGTAATATAAATCAATGCAGTTTCACTTTGGTTGCATGCTACTAACGTAGCAGAGCTACAAGGTGTGCAGGGAGATGAAGTGTTCTTGCATCAGCTTATAATTTAAAGAGAAAACGTTCCTCCTTCCCTAACCCAAGCTGTATCATAAATTGCACGAGTCATGAGTGAAGTAGACAGCATGCATTTACTCACGTGTCGAAGGACATTGGTAAGCCCATTGACACAAACTATCGGTCGCCCAGATGTGGAAATTACCAAAGGTTGCACTTTGGCCCTGACTGACCTACGACTAACATTATCTTAAAGTTACGAATCTTATACTAAAAAAATTCACTACGAGAACAATAACAATAGGCACATTTCACGTTATTTACCCACAGGGTGGAGTCTACCTGATATGCAGATGTCCACAAGTAGATTTCCTGCCTTCCTGGCTATTTCCGCTGGCCCTCTTCCCAGTAGCTGGGCCAAGCAAACTCCTGCTACCAATTTGTCCTGCCAGCTCTTAGTCACTTATTCCCAAGGTTTTACATTGGCTAGTTAGTAATTTTGCTTTTCTCTTGATGTTATCGTCTCACCAGATTCATATCAACTGAGTTCTGGGCAGGGAAACCAACTGGACGCTCAAGGATTATTCACGAGCTGAAAATATCTTGATGTTTACACTGCAGTCGAGGAAGAGGGGAGAGTGGAGGAGGGGGAGGGGATTTTATGCGAGAGGGGAAACCCCTTAACTTCACCAAATTCGTATTTCACAAAACTCATTTGCGTCAAAGCTGTACTTAAGGCATCATAACCTTCTCTATAAACAATGATTACAGAAAATTATCATGAGATATTGTGCATTTTTTTTTCAAAAGAAAACGGAAGTGCTGAGTAAAGGTACCCTTATTTCGTCATCGTAACGATAGCGTAATGTCACATAATACCTCAGATTACAAACAAAATCATATGTAACTTTTGTCAATTACAAGGAAGTCAATTGAAAATGTACACAGCTATTATACAAATGTATCATAGATGAAGTAACTAATTCAAGTAGCTAATTTCTAATTCTGACAGCACACAGGCTGGAGGAACAGTATGTTTCAAGCAGTAACATAAAACTGCCATTAACAGTGATCTGAGAGTATGTCATTCATTTTCATTTCTTCTACGCTGGGCTAATAACTGAGCTCGTCTATGATATTAGTTTTTAGTAATTATGAAATAATTCCATTCTGCATCTAGTTCAACTGTATTTTACGTGCTCTTGTTATTTGATTCATTACCTTGAATGTATTATGAGGACTACATTGGGAATAAGTATTTTCAAGATAAATTTATGTAACGTTCTCAGTGAAAGGAAAATCATTTTTTTTTGCCAGATATAATCAATCCTTCAATCAACACGAATGCCCATCACCAACTTTTTTTAGCAACAGGGAGGAACTATTTTGATAAACAATAATGATATGCTGTACATTAAACACATACAAACACAAAATAACATATAAGATTAACTTTTACAAGAAAGAAAAATAATAGTGAAATTATATAAGTAGCTACTGTACTCATGTGACGGGTTGGGGTAAAAGCTGGAGCAAGAGAGAGTATAGAAAAATCCAAAAGTTAAGAGAAAAAAATACACGAGGTGTAGATTTTAAACTCCTTCCCAGGCTCTAAATAGCATTACTGATAAATAGGCTTGGAACCACATCGTAACTACGGTGTGTGTGTGTGTGTGTGTGTGTGTGTGTGTATGTGTTGGGGGGGGGGGGAGATTGAGAGGACAAACCCACCTCCCTTAGGATAACCCCCTCCCTCCCTCCCGGCCATGTGCTTCACAATACGTAACAAACTTACTGATAATGTCAATCAATGAATCCTTATAATTATTCTAACCCTTTTAATGCCTAGGTAGAAGAAACTTGTATGTATAACTAACTGTTTTATCAATTATCATAACCATATTTTCTTTCAAAACTGGTCGTTAGACTCAAAATAGACTAACTTCTACACTTAACAGCAGCCGTAGTAAAATCTTTTGAGAATTTTCATAATAACAATATCTGATTTTAACATCTAAATACCTTATAACCCGCTTAGTTCTCTAAGATACAATGTGTTCTCTACACCACACTTTTGAGCTTTTTATCGTTGTCTTAATTAGTTCATAATTCTTCCACCTCCCCACCCACTCCACCTGCGCCCCTTTAAAAGTTCACAGTTTCCCCCGCCCCCTTAAGAGTTCGCAAGTCCCT
>JAUTXX010050096.1:0-17798 GCA_032273605.1 Panulirus laevicauda
GTTGAGAATCCCTAATGAGATCATGGTTCTCCCAGTGTTTCCGTATTTACTCCGCTATAATTGATTCGAGAAATTTCTCCACAGTAGATGTCAAGGTGACAAGACAGTAATTAGAGGCAATTACTCTATCCCCTTTCTTAAAGATGGGATCATTTGCTGTCGTCCATTGCTGATGAACCACGCCTGATGCCAAGACCCATGCGAAAATCCCATTTGGCCCAGGACTCTTGGTTACTTTTGATCGTTCTATTTGTTTCAAAACATCAAATTTATCTTCATATCGCATAGCTTCCCGCTTTCGTCCTCCTGTAAGATTGCTCTGGAACGGAAATGTTTGCATTTTCCTCCTGCGTAAATACTGATATGAAATGATTGTTTAAAACTATATGACAGGGAGTGAGCTTCCGTCATGTGTCAGACAGTAAGCCACTCTCGAGAAATAGGGAGTAAGCTATCTTGTGTCGGAGTGAGTCACCGACTTGTGGCAAGGAGTAGGCTGCCGGCTGGGGTCAGGGAGTGAACCAATGACGTATAGCAGGGAGTAAGCTGCCGGCTGGGGTCAGGGAGTGGGCCACCGACGTGTGGCAGGTTGTAAGCCGCCGGCTGGGGTCAGGTAATGAGCCACAGACGTGTGGCAGGGAGTAAGCTGCCGGCTGGGGTTCAAGGAGTGAGCCACCCAAGTTTGGCAGTGATTGAGTTGCATATTTGTGCCAAAGGGTGGATAAGCGACGAGATGCATGAAGGGAGCTGCTGCCTTGTGCCGTAGAGTGAGGCGCTGTAGAGTGTATGGGAATAAGCCGATGCTCTGTGTTATGGTGGGAGCCTCCGTTTGCGTCACTGAGTGAGCCGGCGTTGTGAGTTGGGAATGAACGACTTAAGTTTTTATCATGGAGCGAGCACTTTCAATGTTTCATGAAGTGAACCTTCGTTGTGCATGAGCTGTCATTTCGTTTTGAGTAAACTGCCGTCCTTCGTCAGGAAATGAACCACTAATTTGGTCAAGGAGTAATCGGTTCTAATGTGTCAGGGAGTGATCCGCTGTTAGGTGGCAAGATGTGAGCTGCTGTCCTCTAGTCAGAGAAATGGTTATTGGCATTTGTCAGGGAGTCAGCCGTCGTTTTGCGTCAGGTTTTAACCCAGAGCGTGTGTAAGGGAGTGAGTAGTTATGTTTCAAGGAATGAGTCTCTTCATTGTGTCAGAAATGTTCCGCTGTAGTGTGTTAGAGAGTGAAAAATAGTCGTGTGTGTGAGTGCTCCAGGGTGCGTACCACCATCAAGGCTTAGGGAGTGAGCCGTCATCGCTTTTCATGGACTGAGCCGCTGACGTGTGTTGGAGACGTGTGACAGGGAATGGGGTGCAGACGAGCGTAAGAGTCCGCTGTCGTTTTGTATTTTGGATCAAGCCGAGTGAACCGCCGCCATACGTCAGATGACCAGTTGCCAGGGTGTGAGTCGCTCTGTGTTAGTGAGCCAGCAATCATCTCGTGTCGGGGACTGAACTGCAGGCGAGAGTCTGTCAGTGAACCACCGACGTGTATGAGGGAGTTGGCCGTCGTGTTTATTTTGGACCGAGTTACCGCCGTGTGTCAGGAAGTGATTCGAGAACATGAATTACAAGGATAGACCCGTCGTTGTTTGTAAAGGAGTGTCTCTCTCTCATGTGCCAAGAAATAAGCCGTCGATGTCCGCTAAGGATTGAGCTGCCGTCGTGTTTTCAGCGAGTCGTACTTGTGTGATAAGATGTGGCAGGGAATGAACAACGAGGTCAAGCAGGATATGAGCCGTCGTCTTGTACCAGGGAATGAACCACACAGCTAAGACACGGAGCAGGCAGCCGTGTTGTCAGGGATTAAACCATGCACGTATGACGGAGTGATCTGCCGTCTTGTGTTAGGGAGTTAGTCGCCGACGTAGGGAAGGGAGAACGTTACCGTCTTGGGTTAGGGAGTCATCCACCCACGTGTGATAAGAAGTGAGGTACCGTCTTGTGTCAAGGATTGAGACATGGAGTTAGCTGCCGTCGTGTGTCGGGCAATAACCCTCCGACATGTCTAAGAATGACTTGCTTTCCTATGTTAGAAAACAAACTTTCACATTGTCATGGACTGAACCGCCTACGAGAGTCTGGTACAGAGGTGTTCGCGAGTATCAGGGAGTTGTCCGATGTCGTCTGTTTTGAAGTCTGTTGCCCTCGTGTTTCAAGGAAAGCACCACCAATAGATGCTGTGGTGTCAGACGCCGATTTGTGCCAAGAAACGAGTTGTCATTGTGTTTGAAACTGAGTCGCTTATTGTCATTAGGAGGGAATCGTCAATGTTTGTCAGATATTGAGTCTCCGTCGTGTGTCGGGAAATAGTCCGTTGATTTGAGACAAGGAGTGAGATGTCATCTTATATTAGTGTTGCAAGGAGTAAGGTGTCACTTTGTGTCGGGGAATGAGCCACAGAGTTGTGGTAATAGATAAGCTGTCATGTTGTGACAAGGAGTGAGATGCTGACTTGTGTCAGGGAATCAGACAACTACCTTTAACAGGGACTCAACCATCCAAGTGTGAAAGGGAGTTAGCTGCCGTCTTGTGCCATGGAATGTGCCATCGCCTAGCGGCATAGTTTTGTTTGACAGTGAGCCGTTGTAGTGAGTGTCAGTGAGTACGCAAATGTTTTGCGCTGGAGAGGGAGCTTTCGATCTGCGACAGGCAATGAAATGCAGTCCTTTGTCAGGAAATGAGCCGATAACGAGAGAGAGAGAGAGAGAGAGAGAGAGAGAGAGACGCTTTAATGTTTCAAGGAGTTTACCGTCGTAATGCGTCAGAGTGAGCAAGCGAGTGTGTCAAGGAGCGAGTCGCCTTAATATGTCAGAGTATGATTACTTTCGATGTTTGAGGATATGCTTTTGTTGTAGATCAGGGGATGTCTCTATTGTGTGTCCTTTGTTAGGAAGTAAACCATTACCGTTTCTTAGGGAAGAAACCTTTTTATGCGTCAGAGTTAACCAGCATTTGTGTCAGAGAGTGATTTGTTGTAATGTCAGGGAATGAGTATAGTGAGCCGTCAACATTTGTCAGGAAGTGAACCGCTGACGTGTGCCGACACTGGGAGACATTTATCAGGAAGTGAACCGCTGACGTGTGCCGACACTGGGAGACATTTATCAGGAAGTGAACCGCTGACGTGCGTCAGGGAGTAAAAGGTCGTTCAGTGTTAGTAGGCGACCTGCCGGAATGTGGTAGGGAGTGAGGCACTGACGCGTGTTAGGAAGTGAATGTATGTGTTGCCTGAGTGAATTACCAACAGTTGTAGAGAAATGAAACACCGATCTGTGTCAGATTTGTGACGATTGTTAGAGGGAGAGACGCCTTCGTGTGTTAGGGATTGATTAAAAATCTACTGTTACGGAGTGATTTCTTGTGTGTCAGGGAATGAGCCCCAGCATATGCCAGAAAATCAGGCGTCGACGAGTGTATGCTGCATTAATGTTACAACGGTCTTTATTTGTTGGGGAGTGAGTCGAATCGCTGGTGTGCAGCAAAGAGCGAGCCTTCGTCGCATGTCAGACTCTAAGTTGCAGTTTGGAGTTAGAGTATGAGCCACCAACATCTGGCAGGGGGTGAACGTCCGTCTTGTTTCAGAGAATGAGCTAACGAACTGGGGCAGCCACCGACTTGTTACAGGCAATAAGCTTTCGTCTTGTGTCGGGGATTGAGACACCCTCGAGCAACAGGGAGTGAGCTGCCACCTTGTGTCAGAGACTGATGTGTGACATGGAGTGAGCTACCCACTGTTGCTAGGGAGGCGGCCATTGTGGTGAGTCAAAAATTTTTTTTCTTGTGTTAGCTGAGACGGCATGGGCAGCTGAGGCCTTAATCAAGGTTATCCCACTCACGATATAGAATATATTTATACCCTAGCCTGAGTCCGGTACCTTTTTTATCGACCACCCGCTGGAGATGGATGAACAGCTGGGTTGACCGTGGACCGAGGCTGGGTTGAATGTGGACCGACTGCTGCAACCAGGATTCGAACCAATGCCCTCGACCCTGGGAAGCCCGTGAATGCGTCACGGTCAGGAACGCTACACCACAGAAGCCATGATTAACGTTACAGAGTGAGTCTTCGTGTTTCGTCAAGGAGTGAGCGAGCGTTGTGTATCAGGGAATGAGCTGTAGTCAGGGAGTAAAATGCTTAGGTTTGTTAGTGAGAACTGATCTATGTGTCATGATGTTAGCCGTCGCCGTGTATCTGGGACTGAGCTGACCTCCTCTGTCAGGGAAAAAATCACTAACATTTGTCTGGGAGAGCTAGTCGTTTTGATATATTAAGGATCCAGCCGTCATTTAGAGTCGAGGATTGAAACGTGTGTATCGCTGAATGAGTCGGTGTGGATTTTCGGTGAGTGAATCGCTGTAGTATGTCAGGGAGTGAATGGCTGTAGTTGTCAGGGAATATTGAGATATATTTGACTGGAACTGACCCACAATCGTATTTCCGGGTGCTTTAGGGACCGATCAACCGTCAATAGATAGGGAGTGAGCTGCTGACGTGTGTCAGGGAGCGAATGAGCCATCGAATGTCAGGGAGAGAGCCGTCGTCGTACGTCAGGCAGTGACCCGACATGTATCAGGGGATGAAAAGCTAATACATCGTAGAGAATGAATCGTTATAATATGTCGGGAAGTGAACTACCGAAAGTTTTCAGCGACAGAGCGGCAATTTTTTTATAAGGAACCGCCGACGTGTAACGGGAAGCTGGCTGTTGTCTGTTTTGGACTGAGCCGCCTTCGTGCGTCAGGAAGAGAACCGATAAAATGTGCCAGGAAATCGTGTTAATGTGTGGTAGGGAGGGAGCCGTGGTTTTGTCTGTAAATATGACGCTTTAATGTTACAAGGAGAAACGGGTCGTTGTTTCTCGGGGAGTGTTGCTATGGTAGAGCAGGGGATGTCAATACGCGCCAAGGAGTGAGCCGCCGCCATGTTTCAGTGTGGGTTGTGGTAGTCCTTCAGAGAGTGGCAGGGAGTGAACTAATAATATGAGGCAGGAAGTGAGACGTCGTCTTTAGTTACGGGATGAGCCACCGAGTTGGAGGGAGTAAGGTTACGATGTTTATTTGGAACTAAAATGCAGCAGCGTGACAAAGTGACCTGCCGACGTGTAACGGGGAACGAAGTGTCGACGGGTGAGGAAACAATCACTCCAGTGTATTAGGGATTGAACCGCTGAAGGTTGTCTGGGTAAGAATTGTCGTTTTCATCAAGAGTTAGCCGTTGTTGTATATCAGAGTGAGTCACTCTCGTGTTACGGAGCGAGCTTTCATATTGCTTCAGATGCAGCCGCAGACGAGAGAGTCGTGCGTCGGAATGAGCCGTTGATGTGAGTCGTGAGCCAACTGAGCTGCAGCAGTATGTCAAGGCATTGCGGTGTATTAGCCACTGGCGTGAGGCAGGGAGTGAGCTGTTGTCTTTCATCAGGGAATGAGCCAGAGAGTTGTGGCAGGGGGCAATCTATCGCGATGTAGCAGGGATTTGGCCACCCACTTGTGACGTGGAGCAAGCTGCCATCCTGGATCAGGGAGTCGGCTACCAACGTGTGGCAGGGATGCAGCTGCTGTCCTGTGCCAGGGATTGTACCACCGACGTGTGTCAGGGAATAAGCTGCCATCTTGAGTCAGGGAATCAACCACCCATGTGACAGGGATTGAACTGTCGTATATTTTCCTAGGAATGAGCCACCGATGTGTAGCATGCAGTGAGCTGTCTTTTTTATTACCTGGAAGTGAGCTGCTGTAGTGTGTTAGAGTAAACCAAAGCTTTGTGTTAAAAAGCCTTCGTTTTGCGTCAGGGAGCGAGTCGCTGCTGCGTCTCAACGAGTGTTCCGCTATAATGAATCAGGAAGTAAACGACAGTCGTGTGACCTGGTGCCTCAGGGAGCAAACCACCGTCAAAACTTAGGAAGCGAGTCCCCGACGTGTATCAAGGATGAGTCAACGTGTGTCTGGGGCAGTCACAGACGGCTATCATGGAATGAGACGCTGACAAGTATCACGAAGTAAGTGCCGTTGAGTGTTTTGGGTCTACCTGCTGTTTTATGTTAGGGAGTATCAAGGAATGAGGTGCCGACGTGTGTTAGGGACTTGATCACTATAATGTGTCAGTGAGGGAACTGCTGTAAGCTGTTGGAAAATGAACTCTTTTATGTCAGAATCGTTCTCGTGTTTTAGAGAGTAAGATTCGGATTTATGTTAGTAAGCCGTCGTTAACTGTGTAACAGTTACAGAGCCGCTTTGATGATATAAGAAAAGAGCTTTTGTTGTATGTTAGGGAGTTGCTAACGTGTGTGGGAGACAGCTCCAGGCGTGCTCCAAGAAATGAGGCCCCTTAGCATGTCAGGAAGGTGGCCACCGTTGTAATGTTGATGAGTAAGCCGCCAACATGTGCTAGGGAATAAGATGCTGATGCGTGTTAAAGAACAGATTCGCCATAATGTGTCAAAGTGAACTGATGAAGGTTGTCGAGGAACGAGACGCTGTTCTGTGTCGTTGTGTTTCCATTGTGTGTCAGGGAGCAGCTCTCGTGTCTTGGGAAGCAACCTCAGTCAAGGTGTCGTCTTGTAGCAAGGAATGTGCCACCGAACTGTGGCAGGGAGTAAGCTGTAGTGTTGATGCAAGGATTGAGCAACCCATGAGCGACAGGGAGTGACTTGCTGTCTTGAATCAAGGAGTTCGAGACATGCGGCTGAGGGTAAGCTGCCATCTTACCGATCTTTTGTGTTAAGGAATAGTCTTTGATTTGCATTTCGAAGTGAACTACCATTGTATATCGGGGAAAGAGCTATATTCTTTCCCAGGGGAGAGCATCTCTAGCGTTTTTCAGGAAATGTTTCAATGCTTCAGGAAGTGAGCCTCCGTTGTGGATCAGGGAATGAGCTTATGCTTTATTAGGAAGCGAACCATTAACGTGTCAGGGAATGAACTGTTTCAATACTTAAGGGAGTGAGGCTTTGTTTTGTGTCAGGTTTTGCGCTGCCATCCCTAGTGTGAGAATGAACCACAAACTTTTCTCAGGGAGTGAGTCGCTTTAATGTGTTAAGGATCTGTGTGTTGTAACTTGTCGGGAAGCGAACCCGTATTGGCTTCAAGTTCATCAGCGAACGAAAAAGTCATATCTTAGGGAGAGACATTATATCAGTCGTGGACTTGGAAATATTTCAGAGGTCTACGTTTAAACGTATATATAGTATTGTTTCAACTACTCAAATTGGTAAATCATTCCCCATGTTAACAATCCTGTAATAGAAAAAGTACGTCCCCTAATTGGAGGTAAAACATTTGACTAATACGTCGAGTGCAAACAGACGAATCAAGTCTTAAGTATAATGTTAGATCAAATGTTGTTAACAAAGCATTTGATGATTTAGAATCTGTGTTAGATTCCCTCTTAATATTCTTTTTTTAAGCTAAATATATTCATGTCGTTTAGTCGGTTCTCCTAGGATTTGTTTCTCCGTGCAGGAATCATCTTGGAGACTAGATACTGTCCTCCCTCCAATGTCTACTTTTTTTCACAAGTAGAGTGACCAAATCTGAACACAGTTTTCAATATCGGAACGCATCATTGAGTTATAAAGAGCAAGGCTGATTTCCCTATACTTAAATTCATAGGCCCTACCTGTGAATCCACGAAGCTTTTTCGTACATTTCACAGCTTCTACATACTGCTTGCTTGGTTTTAGGTCACCGATGATTATAACGCCTAAGAATCGTTGTCATAAACCATTTGCAGTTTACCAGAATTCATTCTGCAGCTTGCCCTCTCATTTACACTACCGTTATGTAAACCTTTGCATTTATCGATATCTGAATTCATTTGCCACCTGTGAGCCCACTCCATCAAATTGTCTGTGTCAGTCGAAGCTACGGACGTTCAAGTTCATGTGCAGATTTATTTGCCAGATTTGTATCGCCTGCAAATTTTGATATCTTACAATGCATCCTATTATCAACATCATTAATATATATGAGAAAGATCCCAAGACCTGTCCTTGTGGTACACCACTTGTCTCGCCATTCCGAGGCTTGACCATTACAACTCGTTGTTTACGGACATTTAAGCAATTTTCTGTCTACCCGAAGCACAGCAACATCAATACTATAGGCCTTAACTTTTGCGAGCAACTTTTGATGCTGAACACTATCGTATGCTTTTTGGAAATCTGGATAGTTTACAACTTTTACTTTCGTCCCACATGTTCATTACATTATAAAAGAAATCGAGCTGATTTGTCAGACATCACTGATACCGTGGAATACCGTGCTGAGAATCGTTTATTTTGTAGTTGTCCTCTAAGTGTTTTATCATTCTTTCTCGAATGGTTTACATATTTGCAGCTACAGATGTTAAGCGAGTGGAACAATGTCGCATGTCAGGGAGCGAGCTGCCATCTTCTATGTGGGACTGAACCGCCGACGAGAATCTGGTAGTGAACCACTGACGTTCGTCAGGTAGTGAACCGCAAGCGAGTGTCGGGGAATGAGGCGCCCTAGTGTGCCTGGGAGTGAGCCGTCGACATATGCCTGGGAAGAAGGTGCTAACGAGAGTGAGGAAATTGATCACTATGATGTGTCGATGAGTTGGAGAATGAGACGCCGTTCTGTGTTACGGTGGCTCGCCGTTTTGTGTCAGGGTGCGAGTCGCTTTCCTGTGTTAGGGAGCAAATCTTAATCATGTCAGGGATTAAACTGCCTACGAGAGTCTGGGAGTGATAAACCAACGTGTGCTAAGGACTGCATCGTCGTTGTCTTTTTTGGAGTTAGCTACTTGTGTGTGTGTGTGTGTGTGTGAATAACGCACCAACATTTGACAAGGAGTGAGTCGCCGTCTGTTGTCAGGAAATGATCCTCCGTAGTTTGTTAGGGATGAATCCCCGAAAGTTTTCAGGAAGTCTGTGATTTTAGTGTTTCAGGGAGTGAGGCGACAATATGAATCAAGGAATGAACTATAGTTTGTCAGCCAGTCACTGTATGTGTCAGGTATTGATTCGTTTGAGTATAGCAAGGGGCGAGTCGGTGTAGTGGTTCAGAGAGCAAGCCACTGAAGTGTGTTAGCGAGTAGTACGATGTAGTGTGTCAAGGAGTGAACTATAGTCGTGAGTCCTGGTGCTCCAGGGAGTGAGATACAGTCAAGAATCAAGAGTAAACCGTCGACATGTGTCAGGCAGTGATGAGCCGAGGTGTGTAAGAGTCAGGCACAGACGTGCGTCAGGGAGTGAGCCACAGTAGTGTGTTTTGCATCACGCTGCCGTCGTACACCAGACAAGGGACCATCAACATGTGCCAGGGAATGAGGTGGTGACACGTGTGGGGACTAAAAAGTTGTGTGACTGAGAGACCTGCTGACATTTACTAGGGACTGAGACACTGGCGGGTGACAGGGAATGAAGCGTAGTAATGAAATGGAGACTGAATCGCCTAAGGCAAGAATCGTCGTTCTGTCCGAGCGAGTCACCATTATATCAGTTGGAGAAAGGCAGTAGTGTGTCAGAAAGTAGGGACGTGAAGCATGGAGTGAGCTCATGTTTTTATATCAGGGACTGAGCTACCTATCGAGCTGTGGCAGGGAGCTGTCTCCCGTATTGTGTCAAGGACTGGGCCACCCGCTTGAGATATGGGGTAAGCTACCGTTAGGGACTAGGCCACCCGCATGTGACAAAGATCAAGCTGCCGTCTTTTAAAAGGAATTTAGCAGACGACAGTTGCCATGGAGTGAGCTGTCGATATTTTTCTCTTGCACAGGGAGTGAGCCATCATTGTGTGTCAGACTGATTTGTGGTCGTTTATCATGAGAGAACAACTGATATTTGTCGAGAAGTGAGAGATAGGTTTAGGTATTTCGGTGTTATCCTTCGTTGTGTGAGCTGTCGTTGTATGTCAAAGAGAGTGAGCCAGAACGTGTCAGGGCGTGAGTCGCTTCAACGTGTCAGGGAGTGTTCCACCGCAGCATGTCAGGAAGTGAACAGCAGTCGTGTGTCATGATGCTTCAGAGAGTGAACTCCCATCAAGAATTAGGGAGTAAGCTGTCGACCTAAATTAGGGAGTGTGCTGTAGACGTTTGTCAGAAGCAGTCCCAAACGGTTGTCGGGGAATAAGGCGCTGGCGAGTCTCAGGATGCAACCGCCGTCTTGTGTTTTGGATCAACGTTCTGTATTATGTTAGGTAGTGACCCGTCAACATGTGCCAGGGAATGAGGTGCCGACGTAAGGACTGAATCACTACATGTCAAGAGGGCAGTGTCGAAGGTTACTGGGAAATGAGACGCCGTTCTGCAACAGTGAGGTGCCGTTTGATTACGAAGTGAGTCGTTACCGTGCGAGAGGAATCAAGCCTCATTCTTGGGTCGGGGATTCAATAGCTGAGAGTCTTGGAATGAACTGTCAACAGGTATCAGGAAGTAGACCGTCGTCGTCTGTTTTGGAGTAGATCTACCATCTTGTGTCATCGACTGAAATCCCCTGACACTGGCCAGGGAATCTGGCACTAACCTGTGTCAGGGAGTGAAAACTCGTCGTCGTGTTACAAAGTTTGCGGCTTTAAAGTTTGTCAGGGAGTGAGTCGCTGACGTGTTTCAAAGGAACATACCGTCGATATGCAGTAAGGAGTGAGTCATCATCGTGCCAGAATTGCAGTAGGGAGGCAGAGGATGTGCCACCGAGTTGTGTCAGGGAGTAACCTGCCCTCTGGTGTCAGGGAGTAAGACACCCACGAGTGACAGTTAGCTACCGACTTGTGTGAAGGAGTGAGCCACCAACGTGTGACAGATAGTAAGCTGCCATCTTGGGTCAAGGAGTCGGCCATCTCAAGTGTGACGGGGTGATGGCAGCTGTATTGTGTTAGGAATTAGAATTACTCGCGGAAAAGTAGTTGACAGTGTCCAGGCTGCTGGCTTAGCGGTAACTATTTTTCAGCAAGCACCATCAAGAGTGTCCGGTGTTGTGAATATTTTCCAGCACATAATTATGCACTGTTTGCTTCATTAGATTATAATCTAGTGAAGCAAAGAGCGCGTTGCCTGTATGTTCTTTGAATATTTTTGAAAACATGTTACGAATATCTGAGAAACGTGCCACCTGGAAAACTGTTGCTGACACAAGATAAACATTGTAGTTCTCTCTCTCTCTCTCTCGCTCGGGTAGGCAGCCATGGACCGGGGAGGTATATTGTATCATCCACCTGGGTATAGGGTATAGGATTAGCTGCAGCTTCGCAGTGAGCAAGCACTTTAGCGGCTCACAAGTTTCACTCTTTTGGCCCAGGTAGCTGTGTTTTCTTCCCGCTTCTCCCACTAGTGGGCAGCTGGATTTCAGCCCACAAACAGTGTCTTTCCATCTTGAATGCAACACTTGACAACACGTAACTCACACCTCTCATGCTCTATAACACATGGTTTTTCTGCGTTAAGCGCTACGCGGCGACCCTGTACAGACAAAATCACGTCGTGCGTTCTCTCACGGCCTTCCCACTGTCTCTACATGTTCATATGGGGAATAATCAACTGTGAAACTAAAAAATTTTCTATTCATCAAGCCATTCCTACGTTTCTTTGGTGGAAATGTCTGAAATGAAATGAAAAATATCTTTTACATATCAATTCGATGATTTTCGAGACCTCGATAATTATACATTATCTATTTTTGTTTCTAGGGCAAGACGACCAGTCCCCAGGGAAGGTGGCGCCTGGCAACAAATAGTTACCAAACGATGGAAAGGTTCATAACGTGAGAATGGAGACCGACAGAAAGTATGTATATACAAGACGAGTTACTAACATGGTTAAGGTACTACACCATACAGTGATCAGTGAACAACATAATGGAAACATTGTTGTACGTAGTTGACTGGTGAAGACTGTGGTGAACGAAACGAGGTGTAGCATACGGTGAACAATGAACAATATGGTGGAAATAATGGACATAATTGATTGATGAACAACGTGGCTGAAAAAGTGATATGTGAACAGTATAGTGGAAATACCTCAACAAAGAATTGCTTGATATTGGAAATGTTTCTCCCTTTAGTGAGATGACCAATAAGTGGAAATATTACAATATATTACTAGTGGTAATGGTAGATGGTGAGAAATGCTGCAACACTGATAAGTTGCCATTATATAACTTTAGAAATTATGATTACTCAAATAGTGTGATTACCTTGGAATTATATGATTACCCAGAAAAGTGTGATTACCTGGAAAATTTGTGATAATTTCCTGAAAGCCTCGTCCTTGTTGACTGATGGCCTACACCTGCTGGCCGGCTGGCGGAAGGTAAGTTACATGATGACTTGTTAAGTTGTTTGGCGACGCTACTTGTCTAATTAGGTTAGATTTCGAACGCTGCTTCACCATCATGCCTCAGCGAAGCTAGTTGATAAGTGGAGCACAGTGTGACGGTCATATTCCCTCGAGATATCAAATGTGGCACTTTAACTTGCCCCCAAATTACGATGATTACAGTGTCTGTGCTCTGTATGATGAGCGTGTTGCAGATAACCGCATGTAGTATTGTGTTACAAATTTTGGCGATCGTGTTTCAACTGACATGTGTAATAGGTTTATCCATGTTTTATGGTCGTGTTTCAAATGGTTAAATATATGGCGATCCCGTTCAACTACGTTTATTTTGAAAACTTTATTTGCCGATCACTTTCCACTGATGATAGGACAGTTGAACTTTGTCTGGCACTCATGTTTCATCCGATTCGCTGTGATTTGTTGAAGCTTTTGGTGAGGTTGTCCACCATGTTTGCTCCTCTGGTTAGTGTGAGTGTTGATGCAGGCTGCTCGGGCGCTGGCTCATTTCCTGCTTCGTGAGTACCTGATTAACGGTTCATTGTTGGCCTTAGATTACCCACCGTTTTTGCTGAAGCTGATTCCATGGGTAGTTTATTCTGTCCAAAACAGTAATTTAACCTGTCTGTATCATTACCGTTTCGAACATCCAGCGAATTTTCTGAGGATAGGGTGGTTGAAATTGATCTTTCGGTGGGTTTTGATGTCTTATCAACGATTCGTAATTACATTTCTGCTCACACAGGCGGGTGTCCGTAAAGGTTATTCTGGAGGAGGAGGAGTAGGTTCTGTTAGGCTTGATCACTGTTTGTAAATCCATACCGTCTTGTTGACTCAAGTTTGGAACTTAATAATGTCGAATGTTGAGTACAAGTGAAGCTACAGGCCGCCTCGTGTATAATGACTTAACTCGTGTGATTCGATTGTTTGCAATTGACGCTCCGTATAGAGAGTTACACTAGAACACTATACTCTTTCTTGTATTACTATGATATACATATCCTAGCTGGGGTCGGGCATTAGAGAAGGGGGACAATGTAAGGTAGAATATTGGAAAACAATAAGAATAATCATTTGTAAGAATTAAGAGAACTCTCAACTCGTGTTGACGTAGAAATGCGTCATTGTCTCCTTCCTTAGAGCTGGAGCAGCCACTTCCATGAACGTATGTGTTCACATGTGTGTACTGATCATTTAGTTCTGGTAATCTATTTACCTGCAAGTAATATATAATCTACAATATACGAAAGTCTTCGTTCGAAACTTTTTTTTAAGGCACATATGAACGCGCATAACAGCACCAGGTCTGCAAAAGATGATGTCGTTTCTATGGAAAGTTGTAGTAAAATTTTCATGGGTTCCGCTGAATATGGTAACTGATTCACAAAATTTTCCATTATTCAGTCCCACGTTTTCCCTCGTATGAACACCCCTGCGCAGTTTCAGCATCATAACGTAAGTGTCCACCCTCGAAATGTTACGACGTTCCTCAGTGTTAGTAAGTTTACATCGGGACGATCTTGAACCCCTCCCGTGCCAAACACTGTCGATCGTGTTTCAGGTTGGATATGATCACAATGGTGAATGATGCTGTACAAGACTTAACCACTATACGAGGTTGCTTTAGTTTGCATCCAACCTTCATTACTTACGGTGGGAAAGTAACAGTAAAAAGTGGTTCATCCAAGTACATTATTGTTTACAAAGAATGTGTAGTTACAGATATAGAGCCATGATGATTAGGTACACAATCATTCATGGGCAATGTTATGAGTTGTGTATATAACATAGAATATGCAGTAATGGTTGACGACTTAATAACCAATATCATTTTCCACGAGATAGTTTTACTTTCAGCTTCAACATCGATGAGGTATTGGCCTTCTTAACTGGTGGTGGGAGTTGATGACATAATTTGGGGCCCAGTAGAGAGATGGTTCAGGCTGTATCTTGGCTGGCTCAGTAGCTGCCAGCAGAGAATGTGTCACCATCTCTTGCGTCACGGAAGGTCTGAGTGATCGGTTGACTTTAGGCTTGTTGACGTCGGCTGTAGCAGTAATGATATCATGGTCGGCAGCAGCGGGAGGAACGACGTCAAGTGAATTACTACATCAGGTTTGGTAGTAACTCTGACGTCAAGGAGGGTGGCAGAGTTAGGGGTAACTCGTGTGGGTTGTTCTATTGGTGGCAAAAGTTTGTCGACGTTATGGTATTAGCTGATTTACTGTCTTCAGAGAGATCGTTAATGAAGTCACCCAAAACAGACTTTTCTTAATCAATGATAGTTTGAAACATCAACAACATACTTAACACAGACTGGGTCTTAAGATTTCTATAGATACAATTTATGTTGATATATGGCAACCTTCTGTACAGTACCCCAAACCATGCATCATCACCTGGCTGTCTTGTCTTCATCGACCGATGAATATACAGGCGTCGTTTTTTAAACTGACTGCCCAAAATTGAGACGTCTTCTGCTGGGCTGATCACTGGACACGTGATAAGCTTGTCAGTTTTTTTTTTAGAGATCATACAACAATAACGTAGCTAATTTGTCAGGAGCAGTAAACGAAGCTTGTCAGCCTACTAAATCATGTGTATTAACACAGCGGCATAAAACGAGCAAACTGTATCAAGATGCACTTCATCATTTGTATGTAAATTTAATCATAACTCATTTTGTAAAGAAAAACGTAATTATTCTTTAAACAATTTCCAAATCCGGAAGACACACAACTTGGTAAACCCACAGCAGCAGTATCTAGCATCGTACAGTACAGATGGTAACAAAGGCAACGGTTAACCCGACAAACTATATGATCAAGATTAATCTCCCGTTGTGAAATGACTTTCATGTGTACACAGCAGACGGCATCGTCCGCGTCTTCTGCTGTAGCAAGAACCTCAGCTGCAGGTATCGTGTTGCTGCTCCTAGGCCCTCCAGCTGTCTTGTGTTATCCTCTGCCACTTTAATTATCGGAGTTCCTTAGTGTCCTTGACTCCGATGACTACCACGTCGCTCGATAACACAGATAGACTCATCTAACATTCCTATGGTGTTTGAAATAGACATACCGACATCAGCATAGTCATTATTTCTTCGCTTCGCTTCCATAGGATTCCCATCATGTTTACCCTCAGCACATTCGCCATGAGTCATGTAGGAGTGGGAAACATCATTATACACATCTTCAGGATCGTCTGCTTAAGGGCAGCTAAACGATCGTCTTACTATTTGCTCGTATTGTCGTATAACAGTGAAGCTCAATAGTATCTTAACATACTTTTATTCTTTTGGGTTGATGTTAATGGCTCTCAGACGTGAATGATAACGTTGAAGAGAGATTGCTTTGTTGTCCTTGCGTCAGCATGGCTCAGGATCATTCGTTGTGACAGTAACTATCTCAGTATGTCGACCGGGAATATGTTGAGGACAGCCAGGGCGGGAACACTGAAGTTATCACCAAATATTTCGACTTTGTTGGTAAATGGTCCAGGGATTTCTGTCCGAGTCTATGCTGCAGTAGAGGGACATTTTTACTCTGCCATATCTTTTTTTTTATTCTTAATCATGATTTTCACAGTATATTCTGTATACGAGCTTCAGTATATGACTTACGTAATGTGTCACGTGAACCACGTGCACTTCTACGAGGACTGGTGACATTACCTGTCTTCATTTATCATTTTGAAAAATAGATTAGAATTACGCGATTATTTTGTCATAAATGTTGATGAAGTAAGAACATTATTTAGTTTATCATTTTCAGATTTTGCAAATAGATTTGGACCATCGTCTGCTCGCTCCTGTGGAGGGGTACCACACCTCCCCCACAATCATCACCCCACACCCCTTCCCTCTGGTAACCACACCCTCCCTTCTTGGCTATAACAACCTCCTTCACCATAACCACACCCTCTCTCCCTGGCCACCACACTCAAAACTGCGGAATGGTATTGTTCGGTGGTAAAATTACCACTTACTCTGCCGTTAACTCTCTCCACACCTTCCACATTGCCGGGCACAATGTTCACGCTCAACACTAGAATATCTTCCCGACAGCTTGTCACCCCATCAGTCAGCTGTTTCTGTCATGCCAAGGAAATCGATAAATTTGGGGGCAACTGTGTATGGGGTTTAGGTGTAGTGTGTCTGGCAACTTCCTGGACATGTGTGCAGACGAACAGAAACGATCAGTTTCTTATAGGACAGATATAGTTACTTCATATTGTCTCTTAGATTACCTGCAGTCAACATTGTAGTATCCTGTCACCAGAACCTCGCCTCTGGAGAACAGTAAAAGAGAAGACTTTCTGCTGTCATAGCAAATTCTCATCACAGTACACGGATAAGTGAGTATTTAGCAAACTTTTCTCACTTTATGTTTGGACAAGACTAGAACGAACTTCTTAAGTTTGGTTCAGAAGTAAAACTAATACAGAAATCCCAAAGGAGGCAACAATTTGGTACGAGAATTAAGATGTTACAGCGAGGGTTAAGAGCTCAGATATTTGTTCATTATGGAGAAGGATGATATAAAGTACATCTTGATTACAATCTAAACTTTTAATATTTTGATGTCAGCAATCAATATATATTCGAAAAATGCCATGAAAGGACTACCAGAGGCCGTAACATGTAATAAAATAGGAATTTTTTTTAGAAAATGTGTAAAGAAGCATATTACAATAAGAGTCGTGGATGAATGGCATAAACCGAGTGAGGAAATTGTAAATGAAGATAGCATACAGAATTTCCTGAGTCACACACGAGGCTAGTAAAGAGGCTGGATCTTCAGTCAGGAATATGGAGAAAAATTCCGTCGATGGACAGAATATCTTGGTGGTAGGGAACAGAGGAAACAGGGAGCATTCTCGAAAACAGTTGGGGTCACCAGTGGTGTACCCTCGGGGTCTCTTCTGGGACCATTGCTTTTCCTGATATCTGTAAATGATTCTTAAGTGAGACAGGATTCCAGTAGGTATGCCTGAATATATTTGCTGATGTCAAGTTCATGAGGGAAATGAAAAGTAAAGAGAAGTGAAGCAACCGTAAAGTGCTCATTGACAAACTCCAAAGTTGGTGTGGTACCTGGTTGAAGATACTCAACTCGAGTAAATGTAAAGAATAGTTTAATGAAGATGGAAAACTGAAAAATAGACCTCGATATGAATCCTATATAACAGGAAATAAGTTGCAGGAATCTGTTTATGAGAGGTATTAATGGGAGCTGACGTCATTTCCAACTTGTCGCCAGATAATATTAAGAGAACAAACAATAAAGGAGCCAGATTGTTTCATGACAAATATCAGAAAAACATTCAAGTACAAGAGTAAAGATATTCACCAGGTAGTTATTGTTGACATCAGCCGTCCAGGGTGATACTACCGTCCTGACTGAGGAGCGTTACAGTGGTGGTGGGAACCATCTTACACTCTCCATGTCAGGATTGCTGGTCT
>JAUTXX010050207.1:0-17784 GCA_032273605.1 Panulirus laevicauda
TCCTAGCCGTCACTTTCCCCCGCCGCCTTCCCTCCTTAATTGCTTGCTTGCTGCCTTTCTTTTGCACAGTTCCCCTCTCAAGTCCCGTACCCATTTGTTCCATACATCATAAGGGGAGGCAGGTGAGGGGCCACAGCTTGGGACGTCATGTCCCAGTGTATCATCCACTTGTCTCGCCTCTCACACAACAGCTGGCGTCATCTGCTGCTCAATAAGAGACACTGGGTGACCTCATCTGTCCCACAGCGTACCACACACTCACATTACATATACATGAGTCGTGTATCGGTAGCTCAGCATGAATCATTGTATCACGGGTTTATAATGGGTAAAATCATCCTTCAGGGATCAAACAATTCAAAGTGTCCTCTAAAGGTTAGATAATCTGAGTGGTTAACACTTCTGTGTTACTGATACAGACGAAGGTACATGTAAGGAGATGAGTGCAGCCGATATTCAAAGTTATATACACAGAAGAGGATTCACAACACCGAATCTCACTGGAGTGCAATGCGATCGTGACTCGAGGAAGCTTTAGAATCGAGAGACAGGATACACAAAAGCTTGGGTAATCAATGTACTTCCGCTGCGTCCATAAGCTTGGTAGTAACTTACAAACGGTACACATGAAGTGTGGAGAGCTTTGTACAGACTAGCGCATCCATTGTTTCGAATGCTGTTCGAAAAGGTTCTTCATAGTGAATAAAGCAGAGCAGATATCTCTCTTCTCAGTAAGAAAGGAGGTAGTGCTTTAAACTACAGGCCTTAAACTACAGCATCATCAACAATACAGTTTATACATGAGAAGACAATCAGGACAACAACTGCTGATATTCTGCTTCATAGAAACTTTGAAACGAGTAGCTTCATGGATTCAGAGAGAGGTGAGTCACCACTGATCCGAAGCACCGTGAGTGAGTGAGCAACATCTTGGAAGAGAGAGAGATGAAGGTGGTTGATTATATGTTTTCCTTGACTGGCAAGAGGCCTTTGATGCTGTTCACAGCAGATAACTGAAAAAGGAGTATGAATTCCACCATCTGATGATGAAATAGTTAAAAAAATATATATCTATACTGACAGTCACCATGAGGTCAAATTTAGAGAATCGTTAGTCATAATGTGTTATGAACACTGGCATCATATTTCCATATATGGATGAAATGTTTAAAAAAAAAAATAGTAGGTCTCCTCAGCTTCGTCTCCACCCACGAAGTAAGAGGGTAGGAACGAAGTGGAATGGGTCAAGGGGTAGAAGGGATGGAACAAACTGAGTATCAGAGAAGGATTGAAGGTTTCTCATGCGAAAGAAATTTGAAAACCTTTACGATCTAAAGTCCCCTTGTGAACCCGTAGAGTTCCCGCCCTTATGTGTATAAATAGGTAATCACACACACACACACACACACACGCACACGCACACACACACACACACACACACAATCATCTCACTCGTCTCTCCTTCCTAAGTACTTCTACGTTCTGGGTGTCTCCCGCAGGAGGTGACGAGGGTCGTGGCGTTGCCGTGGTGACGTCCCTCAGGCCCCTAGACCGGGAGGAGGAGGCCACCCGGCAGCTGCCGCTGGTGTTGGGTGACGCGAGGGGCCTCAGCGCTACCGTCACCGTCACCGTCACTGTAGCCGACACCAACGACAACCCCATGCGTCCCGCGGCTAAGACCGTCTTCGTCACGCGCATCACCGTAAGTCCTCTCCTCCCTGCCCTACACCTCACCAGCCTGCTTCGTGCGGCTCTCCCTCCGCCTCCTGCTGGGGGAACTGCCTCACCCACCGAACAAGTAACAAATATTTAACACACCTGAACAGACACACTTGTTATATCTAGATCATATTCCAGGGTATTTCTTGAGCCAGACTACTTCAAGAATATACTAGTTATATTATGAAATATATCACATACATTCTTACAACGGATTTGTGATATGACCGGTTGTAGTATCAACTTATTTCTCACACTTCCATCAAGAACTTAAAAGTATAAAGTGTAAATTGAAGACACTTTACAAATTTTAAGTCACCATAGACGTTCTGTATGACTATCTCAGCTTTTCAGACTACTCTGGGCGAATCTAGGCTCAATATGGCATGAAAACTTGGAAAGTCCAGGGGCTTTATCTCTGTTAATTATTTCTTTAGAATGGAGGAATGTAAGGACTTTGATAACTGCCTTAACATTCTCGCCCAGTGTGTCTTTTTTCATTCTTATTCTTCGTTAAATTCACATACAGACACGAGTGTAAAACTCCATCACCAGTACGTTACAAATAAGTCATTACACACACACACACACACACACACACACACACACACACATGGGCTTCCTTGGTGTAGTGGTTAACCTCACTGACCATGATTCAAGCTCGGTCCTCACCCGGGTTCGAATCTTGGGACAAACCATTTTCTTTTATCCACAGACCTCATCACTTTCAGGCCTACACACCTATTCACTACCTGGCTGACATACTTACTAGCACAGTACACCTGACCTCCCAACATACAATACTCGCTGGCTTATGAGCATATTCACACCCTGGAGCCTCTCATCTACGACCTCAATGAACCACTGACCTGACCTACAGGGTCAAGCTGGGGCGGTGCCCCTTGGACGAGTATACGTCGACGACCCAGACGACTGGGACACCGGAGAGAAGACGTGGGCGTGGCGACAGAGGAACCAACATCCACTCTTCACCTTGGACACCTACACTGGACACCTGGCTATGAGCACCCATGCCAGTGATGGGATGTAAGTCCTCCTCATAGCGATAGAGAATTCGAATACATAAATCTCGATATATATTCAGCATATGTTGAAATACACGTATCTCATTAGTGAGGGCCAATATGCCCAGTGTGTGTGTGTGTGTGTGTGTGTGTGTGTGTGTGTGTGTGTGTGTGTGTGTGTGTGTCTTTAGTATAGAGCTTTAGCAAACCCTCAGTGTAAGAGACAGTCCAGCTCTTCTGCAGGTACTTTCTTCAGTTCTGGGTGAGCGACGCTGCACACGGCCAAGTAGACGTCCCAGCAAACGTCACCGTCCAGGTTGCCAGCTTGAGCCGTGATGTCATCCCGTGGGCAGTTCCCGTAACCCTAAGCTCACACCTGCCTCGAGACCTCATCACACGTGATCCGGTACGACCCTCCAGTTTTCTTTATAGCTTTAAGAATAAAGCCAATGTACAGAAAACTGAGTCGCTAGGACACGTACTTAACGTAGGTGACACCCAGCGTTATAAAGAGTTATAGGATGGAGCTATAGGGTGGATATAACCATAATAAATCAACGTAGATAAGAACTGGGGAAAAAAATAGAATGTCTCCGTTTCTTGATGATTCTGTCGTAAATATTCATATTCACGTAAGACTCCCATTGTCCAGGTTACAGGTAGGTCACCCCTGCAGTCTCTGGTGGCCTCAGTGGAGTCCATCGCCGATGCTGAGGTGGTGGTAGTCTCCTTAGAAGGCCAGAGTCTTGACACCTCGAGAGGTTCTGAGACGCAGGTGTGGCTGGCGGCCCGCCCTCGCCAACCGCTGGACCAGCTCCTGCTTCTACACCGCCGCCAGGTCAGTCTGCTGCACGTCAGTGATTGGGTGTTCATGGTAACCAATCAGACCAAAATGACATCCTTCCTTCAGCCTTGTCATCGGTATATATTATGGTTATTAAACATTTTGTAATGACGTTTCTGGTTTACAATATGGAGAAGGAGTTGTATGCTTGTAAGGCATCTGTTGTAACTCTCTTTATCATACTTTCTTTTAGAATCTTTCTCCTCTCTGCTTTTATAGTTTCCGTACTTGTAAAGGCCTACTTGTAAAGCACAGGTAGGGACTTCCAGACATAAGGTTTGCTACCTCACAGACGTTCATACTTGAATGCAATCATCCTGGCCATTCTCTAGTAGCGACACCGCCGCTATCTTTAGCAACTCCAGCAAGTTGGGGCCTTCCAAACGTCTATGTCACTCCCACTGGTGAACTGAGGCGAGACGTGGTGCGGCACGGCGAACCCTCCCCTCCCTCTCTCTCTCTCTCTCTCTCTCTCTCTCTCTCTCTCTCTCTCTCTCTCTCTCTCTCTCTCTCTGAACTCCACCGTCTAAGGGACGCAGAAAAGGGAAGCCTTCTCCTCCCTCCTCCTCTTTGATCTCCACCATCTAAGGGACGTAGAAATATATAAAGATATATATATTTCATGAATCCTCCCACGGGTAATATTTTTTTTTTCCACAGGTCTCTCGAGCGTCTGGGGTGGAAGTATCTGACGTCGGAGTGGGCGTCTGCCTCACCCACCCACACCAGGAGCAGGCCCAAGGCCCCAGAGCGTGGGTGGTGGACGCCAACACCACGGCCGTCATCACTCCTCGCTTCCACACTATGACCAGCGGCTGTAGCTGCCACACCCGACAGCCGCAGATCCTGGAGCAGCAGCCGGAACAAGTCGTCATTCACTCAGCGTACCAGCCCAATGTGGCAGCGGTGACGCGTCCGTCCTCCTGCCAACCCAACCCATGTCTGAATGGTGGACGTTGCATACCCAGACCTCGCAGACCCAGGTAAGAGCACGCAGCGTCGTTGCTCAGGGGACAAAGATTAACTCCATACTGTAGTGTGCAGTACTGGAAAAGGTGATTATTTTTCAGCGTAAGAAAAAAAATGATCTGGAGTTCTGTTTGAGAACTTGCCGCAAGCGGGAAGCCGCTTACAACGACGCTGTATCATCGTCAGCGGACGGGACCAAAAAGAGTACAGCCTTGGTGAGGGTGTCCTCCGCCCAAAGGAGCCTACTTTACCCTGCTCCTGCGTGGAACACGACCTCGAGGCTGTAGGAACCCCAGAAAATAAGGGTCCTGAGGTTGCTTTATTAACCATCAGACATCCTTCTCCTCCAGAGTGGCTAACCTGTTGGTCAGTGACCAGAACCTTTCAAACGCTAAAGCCACCGAGGCAAACGAGTGGTCTACAGGGAGGGTTTGTAAAGGCCTGTGATACACAGACGCCTTTCGGTTATATGATGACACTATAAAATCAGGGTTTTTACAACACGTTCAGGTTGAGTATCTGAGTATAAGGAGTGATGGAGCTTGCTCAACTTGTGCTTACACTCATAAGTTCCAGCAAAAACGTGTCGCTGAGGAAATGAGAGAATGAATACCATCCAATATCTCCTGCTGTCGTAGGAGGTAGCTAAGGTGAACGGGAATTAGAGAGGGCTAGAAACCTTCCCCTCTTTTATCACCTTCTAAAAACAAAGAGGGACGAAAGAGCAAATGCATAGGAGTTTCCTTCGAGAGTCCCAGCTCTTGGTGCTACCTCACTGAGGCATGAACAGTAAACGACGTAATAAATATAAAACTATTGATAGTTGTAATACTGAATACCATTTTCTCTTTATCAATGAAAAACCAGTTTGATAATGTCTCTATGAATGATAATGATGAAAACCATTTTCTCTTTATCAATGAAAAACCAGTTTGATAATGTCTCTATGAATGATAATGATGAATACCATTTTCTCTTTATCAATGAAAAACCAGTTTGATAATGTCTCTAAGTATGATAATGATGAAAACCATTTTCTCCTTATCAGTGTAAAACCAGTTTGATAATGTCTCTATGATAATAATGAAAACCATTTTCTCTTTATCAATGAAAAACCAGTTTGATAATCTCTCTCTCTCTTTGACTGTCTCTCCCAAAGCTGCGTGTGTCCACGGGGCACCAGTGGCTCCGTGTGTAAGCAGCTGAGTCGTCATTTCCTGGGGCATGGCTGGGCTTGGGTATCGCCCATCCCCACTTGCCCACACGTCCACATAACCCTGGAATTCCGCACCAGCTGCTCCAACTGCCTGCTCCTATACGCTGGCCCGGGACCGACCTCCGTTCATCCATCTTCCCAGTTCTTACAGGTGCATCAACTTCTGTAGCTCAGAGAATGGTTGACTTAGGGATGGTATAGAGAGGGAAGGTTAATGTGTGGATAAGGGAAGAGCTAGTACGACTCTGAAATGAAATCAAAATACATAGAGACCTCTCTTGGTAACTAAGTTTACAATAGGTCAGACTTGTATGTTAGCAGTTAGACAGAGATTTGCATCTTTAGATAAAATCATTTTTACAAGTTCTTTAACTGCAGACTTGTTCCAATAATCATGCTAATTAGGAGTGCAAAAATGACTATACCCAGAGTTATGGCTTCACACTTAACTAACCTAAAAATAAAGGTAATGCTGACTGTTCCTTTAAACCAGTAATATTTCAATAGCTAGACCTGCTCCCTATACTTCAATTCCCTTTAGCTATCGATTACATTTACATTTTATAAAACCAATATAATACCTTAATTCCCTAAAGTATTCAAGGAAAACTTCAAGATAGCATCTAACATGTCCCCTAATGCTCAATGAATATCATCTTGCTCTACCATCATCTGAAAAATGTACTTCAGTCATCAAGAAAATACAGAATAAAATAATTTGTTTAGGAAGATGTCTTAAGTGTGGAGCTAAGAGATGGACGCCTATGGGTGATGCTGGACCTGGGAACTAGTCCAGTGCTGCTTGCTCCCTCAACTGTGCATAGGAGGAGGACCACCTCACACCTCACACCCTCACACCAGACCTCCTCATTAGATGATGGCCACTGGCACCGTCTGGACATCATATGGGGCCAGCAGGTAGGTATTCCAATACATCTTTAAAAAGATCAATCCACTTTTTTTGACAAGGACGAAAAAACTATTTCCGAAAAGGCACAGTGGGATAAGAATTATCCTTTTCAAAAAGAAATTCAAATTTCTCACCTTCATTTCGAGGATGATGATGAGCCATGCCTCCACGACCCTTCTCACTCCCTCTCGAAAGCAATTTCTCCCACGTAAACCTACCACCCTCTATTGACTCGTCCAATATACACCATTAGAATGCAAAAGAGATAGGAGGAAGGCTATTACCGTATATGATGTAGTGGTGCCCCACACATAACTGGGAAAATACTATATAATTATTCGGTCTTCAAAAGGGAAATACTTTCTTCTCGGATGAATGATTACATCCAAGATTGTACATATAATCTAGTGAGAAACGATTAATAGTTAAAAGGTCTACCAGCCAGATAAGGTAATGTCCTGCCTAAGAAACTGTAGTGAGTATTAGACACTGAATAAAAAGGAGACATAATCCACGGTTGTAAATAATCAACATGTGAAAAGTAAAAGTTATTTTATGATACTGATTTTACTTGACGCCTCGTAAGATCGGGGTGTTTTGTGCCACACCTCGCCACAATCAATAGAGCAATAATGCCTATCTTTATAAAGGGTTACAAGGTTTGGCCTACCGACACGAGTGAGTAATAGGTCTAGAGATTCCCTTGGGAAACCTCTTCTAGCTCTCATTATGAGGTATCCATCATAATTATCTTATGAAGGCATGTATTTTGGAGCTACTAGCCACCTACTTTGGTACCCAATTCCAAGAATCGATCGTCGACATCAAAGAAATTCCATGACTTCTTTTCCTCTGTTTTCGTTCGATGGGGCCTCGCATTTTCGCATGCTAGTCTCCAGTTGCTAAGAGGATCGACTGAAAATGATCTGGATCTTTTTCAAACCATTTCTATAATTGGGAAACTTTGATCCAATATGTCCCAGATCCTTCCTTCCCCTAGATTGTCATCCCAAGCACGTATAGTCTTCTTGCATAGCTCAGAGAACTTATATTTTTAGCTCCCCCAGCAGTTCTGATGTTTCTTTTCTGGAGAAACACAAGTTTGGTGAAGACTCGGCAGGGTAATGACATTCCCTTACTCAGAACGGCATCTCCGCCTTGTTAAGCTAATCTACTGTGTATCACAATCATAAGTACCCCACAACTCTCCTTATCCCTGCACATTTTTACTGCTCCCTCATCATTCCAGTGTATATAAGTCTCTATAAGTTGTGGATATACAAGTTTTACGTACATGCATACATCATTTCTACCATGAAGGAATCGATCTTCGTAAATCGTTGAATAAAATGCAACTAAATGTGGACACAGACAAATGATTTAGATATACCATTTCACATTATAGGTCTTTAAGGTATCCAGATTTGAAAGGTTCTGACAGCGTGACATATATATATATCCTCCTGTAAAATAACGTACATTAATTACATACAACAAATTAAATCAAGATCTGTAACCCTAACGTACATTAATTATCAAAGCAAGATCTGTATCTCAGACTGTTTAATCAAATTAATTTTTGGGAGGAAAGATGATACTTCATACACTTACCAAGTACTATATTAATCTATAATAATTCATTAATGCAACAAATCTCTATGTAGACATGAAGTTCAGACCCAAAGCCCTTTATACCACAAATTGCTGCTGTATTTCCATGTTTTAGAGTTTGAAATGAACAGAAAATTAACCTATTTTATGACAACTTCTTTATAAGATAATACTAAAACATTATAATTCTATTTGGAGTTCGAGAGCTAGAGGAGTTATGGTTAATCATCATCAAGCTATATCTTCAGATTTCTAATGTGGGGGAAAAACTTTTAATAATGAAGCAGCAATTTGCAGAAAGCCGAGGTGATAGTGGACACATGTGAGAGGGGTGGAGAGTGTCGCTTGGCTGCGTCGCTGCCACCCACTGTGGAAGGTTTGAGAGTCGCGGCTCCGCTGCAAGTAGGAGGCTTGGCACACGCCCCACCTCATCACCTGGACCACGGCTGGCCCGCTCCTCTAGCACATACCTCCTTCACTGGCTGTATACGCAACCTGCGGATTAATGGCGAGGTATGTGAGCCGCGGTACTCTTAACTCCATGGGAGATGCAATGGCAAGCTTTTTTTTTCCAATAATCTGCTCTCTCTATCTGGGGCATCAACTGCCATACATCTTTTTCTCTCCTTGTCCTTCATTTCTTACACTACTTATTTGCTTTTTGGCTTCAACTTTCTTCATGTCTTCACTGCGGAGGAAGATGAAGGAACATTGATCGGCACCAGTACATCTTTGTTCAATGTGTGTGTGTGTGTCATCAACTCCACTTATGATCATCATTGTACTAAATTGGAACGCTACAGAATTGTTCCCAACTTATTACAGATATGCTAGTGACACTACAATGGCAATACATGAATTTTGTACAAAAATCATCATTTGTTGAAGTCAATTTTGCTAAAGAACAATTCTCAATTTCGTGTGACCAACATATGTAAATGGATTAAAGAGAAAAGTTGCAAGAATTCTTTTTTTTTTTACATCCTACTTGAAGATATGCATATGACACTATGGTGTCCATACTATGAAATCAATGATCGAGAATTATGCCTCCTCATCCTTCTCCCTCTTTAGCTTCGTGACCTCGGGGAGGAAGTACTGAGTAATAACAGCTCCCCTGGCTGCCCAGTTCACGACCCCTGCCAGACTGCTGGAGAACCCTGCAGTAGCCATGCAAGGTACTGTGTGTGTGTCCACATACACCACTGTTTCTGTACATGAATGATCAACACATCCGTTGACCACTAGGGCCAGTGTTTCTGTACATGAATGATGAACACATCTGTTGACCACTAGGGCCAGTGTTCCTGTACATGAGTGAGGAACACAACTGTAAAGTTTTATATAGAATAAATCAAATCATACTTTTATCTGTATGAGTTATCTGGATAACTTTTTAGAGTTGCATCTCTATTTTTCTTTAATCTTGAGTATCATTCAAATAATCTTGAGAGAGAAGTTGGTGCACAAGACAAACAGTGATGACAAACAAGAGGCAGACAGACTAACACACAACCACAAACAAACAGGTTTATAAAACAGACTAAGAAATAAATGACACACAAACACTTTAACCATTCGACCAACAGACTGAGAGAAATAGATAGACATACAGAAAGACTGACTGACAAATTAAGACTACTGTACGAGCCAAATATATAGACAGTAAAACAAGATAGACAAACAAATGGAGACGAGACATGCAGAAATTAATCTCTGTGATCAATACTTTCCACAGAGAATACATAGTCTGTGTATTCCTCATTAGTGAGCACGTAACCGATAGACGGATTCATGCAGGTGTGTCGAGAACGAAGGACCCGTGTGTGAATGTGACCCTGGATGGTCTGGGGTCAGGTGTGACCAGAAGACGAGGCCATCCTCCTTCTCTGGAAGCAGCTACGTCAAGATGGCTCTCACCACATCCCCACAACCAAACACCACCACACTCCAGTTACGGTAAGTCACGACATTTGCAAAGAAATACATCCTGGTATGCTTTCAACTACCCCAGCATTCGTGCCCTAAACTTCTGGTTAAGATATCTAGTTAAGATGGGGTTGAAAAATCCATTTTTCATGCTCATTCGTTTCATTATAGCAGGAAAAAATTGGGGAGATGGGGGTCTCACAAGTGAGAACTCCCTTTCTTTATAATATAAATAGTGACATGTACGTAATTACACGTATTCCATGTCTATCTTCTCCCCAGCAGATTTCGTACATGGGAGGAGTCTGGACAGCTGTTGTCTGTGACGTCTCATCATGGCAGAGACCAGCTGACCTTACAATTGGTTGGTGGCCATGTGTGCGTTGAGCTGGTGCTTCACCATCGGTCCAACAGCCACCTATGTCTATCACGAACGCATCTAAACGATGGCAAGTGGCATGGCGTCAAAGCCAACAGGTGAGGAGCCACAGTCACTAAGTAAATGATACATTTCTTGATGAAGTGGATACCCAGAGGAGTGGAGGAGGCACCCAGTGTTTATGGTATGTTTCTTTGACGACCTCACGAATGAGGCAGCACTTGAGACGAGTTGACTCGAGATCAAATATAATGGAAGTTAACCTTATTTACTGTGTTTAGGATCTAACATGTTTGGTGAGTTAAAAGTGTGAGTTGATTTGCTGATTTCTAAAGAATGATGATATTGTTCATGTGTTAGGCAAATGGGAGCTTGTGTTTGAGAGGTATGATTAGGATCATTATATGTGTCAGGGATGTGGAAGATGCGAAAGTTAGATAACTGGAACAAACGATCATAGAGATGAAAACTGAACAGTATAATCTGTGGGCAGAGTTATGTAGGTAATAAGAGCTCCAGGTATCCGGACAATTTTTGGTGAATCATAAGATGTTAACACTGAAGTGAGCTAAAAACCTACATAATGGAATGTGAGTTCCAGTACTTACATTATAATGTGAAACTTTAGTTTTGTGGTGAGAGTTGTGGAAAATGGTTTGGTGAAAAGAGAGTAGGTGGTGAAAGATGTAATGTGGGAAGACGGCTGGAGTGAATGCTATTACAGGTGAATTTCTTCAGAAAAGGAGTGAATGTGTTTTTGATTGGTTAGTCAGGGTTAGGATGTGCTGAAATGATTTGGAAATATGAAAATGATGAGTGAAGAGAGGCTGACAAATTGGATATGTACGTCAGGAGTGGATGGCAGAAGGAGAAGGGGGAGACCGGACTGGAGATGAAAGGGTAGAGTGGATAAGGTTTTGAGTGTTGAGGTTTGAACATGCAAGAGGGTGTAAGGCGTGCAAGGGATAGAGTAAATTGGAGTGATGTGGTATACAGGGGTTGACGTGCTACCAATGAAGCGACCGAGGGAGACTATGGAAAGATGTGTGGGGCCTGTTTGTGGATAGGTGACTGCGGCTACAGAGTTAACAAAGAAATAATCTATTCACAAAATTCTTGTATAATTATACTAGAAATGAAGTTTGTAGTTTCATATTGCAAAATCATCCATTTGGACTTTTATCCAATGAATATTTCACCTACAAGTGAATTTCTAGTTTCTATATTCTTCTATTTCTACTTAACAGACTACTTTCATCTACCTAGCACTGGCATATAACACATGAGAAAATTGATAAACATATCTAGACCTTAACGAAAGAATATGAGTGGAATATTCAATGACAACCTTAAAAAATCATCTTCATCTCAGCTGATTTCGTAAGCAACTCAAGTTCCCTCCCCAAACACCACACCACCAGATACGGAGAATGGCTGGAGTTGCTGGTGGACGAGGGAGACGGGCCTCTCTACAACTCTACACCCACACCCTCCTCACTCCAGGGCTGGACTGTGCCGCTCATGGTCGACAGGCACGAAGGGGTACATGTGGGTGGCTCCCCGGAGTACGTGGGTGTGAGTCTCCACACCGTTCATAATGACTTCCATGACGGTAGGTCCCGCGCGATGCTCATCTGGGAACAAAGGAGAAGGGGATTGATAAAGGAGTGAAATGACTAATAAACTTGGTGGAAATGGACAAATGGGTGGAAATGTGAGTAATTTGGAAGTGCTTGTTGGGGAAAAGATAGAAAAATACTGTGAAATGAAAAGACAAAGGTCTTAGAAATCCGTCAGGGTCTGCAGTATGTTGGGGTTGAGGGGGAAGATGACACAGCTCTGGTGGTAGACTCTTGTATGAAAGGAGTGTCTGGGACGTGGAGGTAAGCGAAGCGAGAAAGTCAGAGAGCTTTGGTGAAAAGTGAAGAGTTGATGAATGTCTTGCGTAATATGGTGTAAAATCTTCGTATGCACGTATGTCATAAATTGCCTCATTCGCCACCAGGGTGCCTGGATGACCTGAGAGTGTCTGGGGTCAGTCTGCCGCTGCCTCCTCTCACAAACACATCCATATGGGCACAAGCGACCATGTTCACCAACGTGCATGCTTCCTGCCTGGCTCCGGCTGTTTGCACCAACGTCACCTGCTCAGAGCCGCTCACCTGCGTCGACGTCTGGAGAAGACATGAATGTGGGTCAGTTCGCATACAGCAAACACCTCACTTTATATGGCTTGGGTAGTCGGAGGTCCAACCTTCAGTCTCGTGTCTTGTAACTTGAGTTCTCAGTAAATGACAGGGTCTTGTTAGCTACTACTGCTTTACTCTTCATCAAATATTTCTTTACTTGGTAAGTGCATAACTGGGTTTTTTCTACTGACTGATCCATACCGTCGTAAAATGAAGGATGATCCTTAGTTTGGTATGAGTTTCCATGTTCTCCAAAGCAGATTTACTAAAAATCGTGGATGTTTCCATTATGAATCAGACACTGAAGGGTGAAAACAATATCTATCCATTTTTGTCTACAGGGCGGGTAAGCTTAACATAACCCACAAGGCGTATATAATACTGAGATGAGAAGTAATTAAGAGAGAACAAGCTTGTCTTCCACTTCTCTGAGTATAATTAAGCCTCCACTTGTATTTACCAATCATCTATACCATACAGGTGTGGTGAGGGCTCAGCGCTGATGAGGGAGACTGGCATTTGTATGGATGTGAATGAGTGCCTCTGGTCACCTTGCTTCAACCACGGCACCTGCGTCAACCAGAAACCAGGTTACATATGCCTGTGCTCGAAGGCCTTTACTGGTAGGTCTAATTCAACTCTCCTTGTGACTACCAATACATCAAGAAGACCTGGTACTTGTACCTTACTGTACTTATAAAAGTCAAAAACAACTTAAAAAGGGAGTGTTTAACTCCTCAACAGCTTGTGAACATGAGCTCGGCAATCATGGGTGCTGAGTCTACTGACCTGCACCAATCAGTTCACTCGTGTATACTCTCAGAAGACGTCTAAGCGCCCTAAGCAAACACAGGCTTTCACACTAAAGTAAACGCGCCTTAATAGTGTAATTTGCGCCCGCCTTTGATTTGCTGAGGGAGATTAACATCTCTGTTCTAACCACCAATCTGAGCCTCAGAATATCTTTACTAATATAAATATATATATAAGTGCAGACACAATCTTGTATGTGAAGAGATGCATATATATCCATAGGAAATCCAGTCATATCAGATTTAATATGTATAATAATTCAGCCCAGCTGAACTGTTAGGGGCCTGACTTGTCTATCATGCTGAATCAACTCCACACTGACCTGAGTTCCTTCTGCCTATATCACTTGTTGCCGTACCTTTCCGTCAGTTTACCCGGTGAACAGTGAGAGATCTTACAGTTACAGTTTCACTTCCCCTGTAACTCCATATGTTCACCGTTTCCCGCGCGGCTAACGTGAATATTACTACAACAAAAACATACCACAAAATCTACAGCCAAGCCACACAGACTACCCCTTGGTTTCCCCATAACCACTCAACGGGTCTTTCCCTGACAGACGGCAGGAGTGGTTCTCCTCCCACACCTCAAGCACCACAGCCTTCAAAATTGATAGGATCAAGCCAAACCTATCTTATGGTTGGCCTGTGGTTGGTCATCTATCTAAAGGACCACCATTCACTTCCTCTCACAAAGATAACACCTCTCCTTCAAACTCAGTTCAGCATAGGGGAAAGACAAATAGGAAATACACGTATAATCAGGGAAATTCACACTTCACTTGCTACCTTCTGGTCAGGGGTCGAGGCTGTGAATGGGTGAGTAGAGAGGGTATAACGTCTGTGATTCACCCATGAAACGACAGATTCAACGAAGATTAGACAGAATTCACCCATGAAACGACAGATTTAATTGAGACAGACAGAATGCACTCATGATACGACAGATTCAATGAAGACAGACAGAATTCACCCATGAAACGACAGATTGAATTAAAACAGACAGAATTCACCCATGAAACGACAGGTTCAAGGGTGACAGACAGATATCTAACTTGTATGAGTGTCCCCTCCTCCGTGACAAACGACATGCACGAGTGCCCTTCTTCATGTCATCGTGCATGTAGCACACTGACACACACGGGTCATCAACACACTCTTACATCCTTGCAGGTGAACACTGCGAAGTGGCAGCGAAGCGATACCCATCCCTGACCCTCTCCTTCAGCGCCTTGGTCGTTATGCTGGTGTTGTCCGTCATCATCCTCGGTATGTGGCCAAAACTTTGCTCTCATCAGTCAATGGCTGATTATTTAGCCACCTCAATTATTTCAAACCTCCTTCAACTGCTTTTTGTTTTACTCGTATGATGAGAGTTATTCATATAATGTACATCTAGTGTAACTTTCAGTCAACATTCAGAGCAAGTTAGCATGTGATGAAACATCGTAAAACATCTCAACATGTCTAAATGTTGAAAATCTAACGACAACAATGTAAGAAATTCATACCATATAAATATGCACATTGGTTTGATTACTAAGTTACGTAGTCACTAAGAAAAGGAGAATATGTGTAAATAAGAACGGTTGTCTCAGCAGTAAGGTTAGGTTTGCTTAGGTAATGGTACAAAGCTAATCTAACTTGGCCTAGCATAACCCAATCTTATAAGCAAGTTAGGGGAAGGAGGAAGAGTCTTCAGGTAATCTAATTCGTCTTATTCCAACATTACTCGTGGGTAGAACAGCATTCTTATCATCCCAAGCTTAATCAGTCTGTCATATCAAATGAAACATCTGAACTAAAACATTTCAGAAATACGTGCTTGGTTCCGTACACATATTTCAGAAATACGTGACTTGTTCAAAAATAATAAATCGGAAATACGTAGTTTGTTCAATACATCACAAACAAAACTGTTTGTTCCTGTTCTCGGCGCTTTCCTAGATGCTTAAAATTGTTGGTGCTGATGTTTCCTCTCCCCACACAATACACTGCCATCAAAGAAGCATAGACACTGCAGCTTTGGACGTACTGATACAATGCGGTGCTTTTCTTTCAGTCATAATACTTGGAGTCTACATCCTGTACCGACGCCGTCACAGGCAAATGAGATCGCTGAAAGCTGGTGACGATATAACACTTGCAACCAAGACTTCCCATGAGCTGGAGAGCATTAACCTCGAAGTCGCCGACAACACCGAGATCAAAGGCGAAGGGAAGGACCGCCAACATCCATCGTGGGGCAAAGACTCCCAGCTGACGGGTTGGTATTACGTGGGAAAAAGAAAGTATGGCGTATATTTCACAGGATTTTTGTTTGGTGTAGATGATTGGTGATAGTTGTTTGTGATCAATAAAAGACTACGATGGTGGTAGCTATATCTAACAGAGTGGTTGTGCCTGGCATTCTCCGATACTTATATTTGGTTGTAAATGACAAGATGTTTGGAAGTAGTAGTAGTGGTGGCAGTAGTAGTAGTAGTAGTAGTAGTAGTAGTAGTAGTAGTAGTAGTAGTAGTAGTAGTAGCAGCCAAGTGATGGATAGTAGCTTTTAGCAAAGAACAGAGGACTGTGGTTAGGTAGGGAAGTGACCAAGGAAGTGGAAAAAGTGTGTCATATGACAGATGTTAGAAAGTAGAAACAGACAAGTCTGTTTGGCTGGGAGCAACAGCCAGAGGCTGACTGTTGGTCGTAAATGACAAGTATTGTGGTTTAGTGACTGAGAGAGGCTTTTTTGCTGTCAGTAACAATCACATAATTATGCACAGAACCTAAGACATGATGACTGGTGATACCTATGACGAGTTGCAACTAATACGCTAATCAACACCTAAAGAAAACAAATGGTAGAAGTTCTGGTATCGATGACTGAAGAGGGGTGTTCAAGGGTGTTCAAGCAGACAAAACTCATTTCTCTGTATAGATGGAAGGGGATTTTGACCATTATCGTGAAAAATGCTTGTTTTGGCAGGTGTGGATGTACTGCATAGGGACAAGAAGCCAGAAAAAAGCAAGGACACTGCACCAGACAGTGGGTGTGGGTGCCCTCACTTGCCCTCACTCGATGACCTTCGCTATTACGCTTACGAAGGTGATGGGAGCTCCCCTGGCTCCCTATCCTCCTGCTGTTCAGGTATGTTCATCATCTGTCCTCTCGTGATTCTCTTTTCTTACCCTGGAGTGACACTGAATGAAGCATTTGTGGCAATAACTGAGTACCGTCATGATCTTGGTGAACGATACTGAAAAGCCATCTCAAATCCATTCACAGGTGTTGATGGCGTTGACGAAGTGCGTCTCCTCGGAGGGTTTCAAGACGTGGCGGCTTTGCTGAACTGCCTCGTTGGGCAGCAAGACACGCACTCCCCAACCCATCAGCGATCTCAGAAGTGCACCCACTCCCATCGTCATACATCTGATACGTCGGGCACTCCTGTTGCCGCACGCGGCAAAACGGAGAAGGGAAAAGACAACAGGTATAGCTCGCCATCCAAGACCTTAAAAACGGGTCCATGTGAGACCAAGGATAAGAATGGAACCACACTGAAAGAGACCAAGATTCAGTCGTCTCTCATAAACAGAAAATGTAATTCCCTTCCGAGATCCCGAGCTCCAAAAATATTCGTCAATAACCTTCACGATTACACTCGGGAAGGTGGAACTTGCCCTGGGGATAGAGGCTGTTACTCCCTCAGGAGAAACAGGGCGTCTGCGGCGGCTGCGAGTGACACAGATCACCCAGGCACATCATGCTACACCACAACGCACTCCTGCAAGACCAGAAGAGTTCCTCCGCCGAGAGGATTTGAGGAGAACTCGCTCACCCTCCTGTCCACTGGCAGGGAAATGTGCCTGGCCTGCAACACTTCCGCTGCCCTCCTGGGTGACGATAAGTGGAAGACCCAAGCAGTGCCCAGACGAAGCAGGTCTTCATCCACGGTCTCGTACATAGGGTCCGAGACGAAGCTTCCCAGCTGCTTATGTTCATTAGCTCAGACCTCATCGGAGGCCCTGAGTGCGCAACCGACCAGTGAGCAGGAGAGGACTTGCTCGTACAGCGACCAGCACCTGGGGAAGAGCAGCAACGTGCCAGCAGTACCCACGAGCTGTGCCTGCTCTGGTAACCAGATATCCGTCATCTCCACCAGAGGTTACAAGGAGGATGGTAGTGATAAGCT
>JAUTXX010050318.1:0-17782 GCA_032273605.1 Panulirus laevicauda
TTTCGTATCTGTGAGATGAGAAATCACGTGTGTGTGTGTGTGTGTGTGTGTGTGTGTGTGTGTGTGTAGTGTGTGTGTGTAGTTACCTATTTGTAATTACCTATTTATGCTTTACGAGGAGGGGAGTTTTACCATCATGGGACCCCATCTCTTGAGCATTATTTACTGTCATAAACCTTCTGAAATTTATGTTTGCTGTCTACATTAACCATGTCCTCAGTCATATTATTGTGTGTGTGTGTGTGTGTGTGTGTGTGTGTGTGTGTGTGTGTTAATTAATGTGTGCCCCAAGCTACATGCAAAACGTTGTTGCATGTTGCCATGCAGTTTAATGTTCTCTGTTGAAGATCAAGTCGTAAACTTGAGGAGATAGTGATCCGATCCCAATGACAGAGGGAGGAACTATACCTTGATAATTTCTTCTCATTACACCAGCCAGGTTACATGTTAAGTCCTATGCCCAGCTGAGGAGGTGGTGTTGGAAGGGGCGAGCGAGAGGTTAAATGCCGTATTGAGTTTATGACATGTGAGTGAGGGTTGTTTGATCGCCTGAGACATAACAGTGTTAGTTGAGGTGGATTTCTGGAGGGTCGTGGCACCTCTGTACGAGTGTTGCGTGTGGGAATTTTTACGTGACTTTAATTTTAGAACACTCAGGCGTGAGATGGTAGAGGCGGGGGGGGGGGGATTAAGGGGAAGTGACAAATTAAAGAGGAAGTGATTTATTAAAAATGAAATGACTAATTACAGATGAATGAGTATTCAAAGATGAAATTATTTATTAAAGTGAAAGTCACTAATGAAAGAGGAAGTGATTGATTGATTAAAGATGGTTAATGATAATCAAAGAGGAAGTGACTGATAACTAACTAAAGAGGAAGCAATTAATCAGAGAAGTGATTCATTAAGTGACTAATTGAAGATAGTTACTAATTAGAGAAGAAGTGATTAATCAAAGATAGTTCTGATTAAAGAGGAAGTGAATAATGACGGGGTAAGAAGGTATTTGAGATAAAAAGTAACGTGTTGCGGTAAATACTTATGACAATGGAATCTGAATATTTATATTATATTACTGTACGACAATAGTACTGCATTCCTGCATTATTGTATGCTAGCAGTACTGTATTTTCTGTATGGTTGTAGTACTGTACTCGTATATCGTTAGTACTGTACGTATTCAAGTATGGCAATAGTACTGTATTCGTGTTGGACAACAGTTCTGTATTCCTGCGGGAATCGTTTATTTCCCATTCTGTTTACATAATTTCTTATCAGATTCTTGTTTCACATTCCTGGTCAACCTGAAATCGGACTTCTTGTATAACGAAAGAATTGTAGAATTGTTAAGATTACAGATTAGATGCCGTTGTGTTCATATAACATTTTTCATAACACTTAATCCTGGATCACATTTCATTTTTCGATTTCACTTGATAATATAAAAGTAACAGTTTCAGCGATAAAAACAAATTTTTAAAATCAAAATTTAGAAATTTGATCATAAATGAATATATTCTTTGAATTGTCCTTTGGCTGGCTGCTTTTATATCATAGTTTGTTTTAAAGAGCATTGGCGTATAATAGATTAGTGGTCTGGTTTCTCAAAAATTTAGTTAATCGAGAACCCGCAAGAAAATAGTAACTATAAATTGGCTAATAGTTGGTTTATACCTTTAAACTTTACACTATCTCTCTTTCTTGCTTTAATTTCACTGACAAATGTGGAGAGAATATTATGGGGGTTATCGCAGCTGGTCCTTGTGACTAGCCGGTGGTGGTAGTGCACGGTGACCGGCAAAGGATGGTGGTGGTGCGCTCTAGTGACACACAGAGGGAGTTGTGGTGTTCTTGTGATCAACAGCGGGAGGTGTGTCCTAGTGACCAGCGGAGGGAGGTGGTGTATCCTGGTGACCAACAGAGGGAAGTGTGTTCTGGTGACCAGCAGAGGGTGGCGGTGTGTCATGGTGACCAGCGGAGGGTGGCAGTGTGTCATGGTGACCAGCAGAGGGAGGTGGTGCGTTCTGGTGACTAACAGAGGGAAGTCTGTCATGGTGACCAGCAGAGGGTGGCGGTGTGCCGTGGTGACCAGTAGAGAATGGCGGTAGAATATCCTGGCGACCACAGAGAGTGGTGGTATAACGTCCTGGTTATCAACAGAGGCTGGTGGGGATGTTCTCGTGAAATGAAGTGGATGGCCGTGGCGTCCTGGTGACCAGCAGACGTTGGTCATGTGAGGACGTGAGTGTCGTTAGCTCTTGCCGGTACATCAGGGATGATGTCCTCCAAGTTCCTCTGGCTTGGAGAGGCTGCGCCTTTCGTTGAAGGATCAGCAAAGCCAAGTTACTGGAGAGGTTGATCATCTTAGAAGTAAATATGATCACCTGAGGGAGAATTTGATTGTGAGAGAAACGAATGAGACCTAGCAATGGAAAGTCATAGGTAACGAGGAAAGCAGGTCACTACTTAAAAGGACAGCATTGGAGGAGGAGTGCAGGAACTCTCCCTCTCTCTGTACTGGAGGATGAGTGTAGTGCACTGCATGAGGAGCCAGAGGAGAACGGCAAGTCCAACCCCTAAGAGGCTGAACACGAAAGTAAGAATTTGATTGTTGTTGATAGTCAAATTAAGCATATGGGTAAGACCTCATGTGACAGATGGGGGAAAAAAGATGACGGGGTTTCGTTTTCCTGGGTAGGACCCGTCATAGACAGAATGGGTAATATTTTATCTGGTAATGGGAACAAGCCCATTGTCTGCCTCAGTGCAGGAGGCAATGACACTAGCAAGACTAAAACGGAGGAGTTGATGAGCAGGTACAAGATAGTTATAGATAGGATTAGGAAGAAGGATGGGATCCCAGTATTATGTGGTGTTCTGCCTCGGGGAGAGGTTGGAAGTGGAGGGTTATCCAGGACAATGGGTGTAAATTGCCGTCTGAATAAGTACTGTTCGGACGGGAAGGTGCCATTCATCGAAAAAATGGGATGTTTTTTTTTCCGGGCAGAATGCTATGTATGCTGGGGCTGGGGTCCACTTATCTAGGGCAGGTGTGCTGGCTTAGGCAGAGTCAGTAGAGAGGGTTGTAGCTGGGGTTAGTCAGTCTTTAAACAGCTAGATAATAGTGGTCTGGAATCAAGTGAGAAGCATGATGCATTACTATTTTTCTGACAGTAATAGACGTAGGAAAAGCGAGAGATGGATTAGAGCTGACAGGGAACATGGCAGGCAGGGAAGGTAAAGTAAAAGCCAGAGATCAAGTGCAGATAGGTAAGGAACATGGAGGAATGGGGCAGCTAGCGGTCACTGCCCAGGTAGTAGGGGTCACCTCACAGGGAATAAGACAGTGAGGAGATATAGCAGGACAGACCAGCTAGTGCAGGTAGGAAGCAAGGGAGGTTGTGGAAGAGGTAGAATATGGCATTCTGAGGTCGCGTCGCAGGTAGAAGTAAGGAACAAAGCAGGACTTCGAAATTCAGAGAGACGGGCCCCATGTTCTCACTGCTTCACACAATCGTCCAATTGACGAAGAGCATTAGTCGTATATCCAGGTATTTAATGTTAATGCAAGGAGCCTTTTTAAATTTTCAGTTAGAAGAAAATGCTTTGGAATAGAATTACATGACAGCCATTTTGGAATCTTGGTTAGATATCAAAACCAGATGTTCCCTTGCCGAATATACATTTGCTGGGTACATTCTGTTTAACAGTGAGAGGAAAAATAATGAAAGCGTTTGTGTCTAGCTCTTCGTTAAAGTCCATCTTAATCTCGCGCTAAAAAATTTTGTAACTGTTGATAAGATCTATTCCATTTGTGTTGAAATTAGAGACAAGATTCGCAAGAAAATAACAGTAGGATTAGTTTGAAGGCCTCCAGCACAGACACCAGAGGTAGACGAAACCTTTAAGTTCAGATAGCTCAAATTTGTAATGAACAAGATTCGATCATAATGTGAGATTAGTGTTAATATACCCGGTATCTAAGTGGGGAGAATCCCTTTCCAGTAACAAGGGACGTTGGCTCTATCTAAACCTGCTTGAAAGTGTTCAAACACAATTAGTTGAAAAACCTACTCACAGTGGAACTAGATTTAGTTCTAATTACATATGAGGATCTCATTCGTAAGTGGGAGAAGAGTGTAGTACAAGTGATCACCGACAGATCACTTTTGGGGCAACTTTCAACATAGCCTGTAATGCTGAGCAACAGGGACATTACATAATAGATTTTTGAATTGTGAATTTCAGTGGTCTTTGCAATGCTCTCGACAGGCAAACCTGGGATGATATAGTTTATGAAGATAATAGATGTAGCTTGGAAAAGATTCGGTTATACTTTCAAATTAATGGAGGGAACATGTATGACAGTGTGTTGAAGACTGTCTTGTTCCAAAGCGAGGCTGAAGTGATGGAACTACTGTGACATAAAGAAGTGCTTGTTGTCTAAGAAGCTCAGAGACTAATAACCAACATAACAGAGTAATTTACGTACATTTGAGCAGGGAAGCTTAGAGACGCTGATGTCATAGCAAACTTCAGTATGAAGCTTTTAATGATGAAAATAGCAGAAGAAACCATGGAAAGTTTTTCATAGTTACGGGAGAAGCAATGGAGTTATTACGCAGTCAATTGGATCAAGACATCGAAGCCATGGCAAAGATTTTTAACTTTTTCTCTTTTGCATCTGCAGTGACAGTTGAAGATACAGCTCATGTCCTGAATTCAGTTGCATATTGAAACGACAGATAAAGATGCACAGTCATGCTATCTTGAGCGCGTTAACAAAGTCCAGGAAAATGAGCATAACAAACAGAGCCAAGTGTTGTATTTTCCTTGGCAATCCCATTCTCCAAGCAAGCTGAAGTGCTGAGGTTGTAACCTGAGGTGTTGATCATGATATCCTCAGGACAACATAATGTTCGATGTCCTTGGGCGTTTGCTCGAGGAGGGCATTGATAAGGGTATTAGAAAAAAGAAGGGCAAAGTACGCGACACTGCAGAGCACTAAGTTCAAACTCTTTGATTTCACTTCTTGTGTAATTTTGAAAGAGAACGGATATCTTCTTGTTGTCAGGTACCCAGAAATCGAATGCAGGAGCCAGTCCCCTACATCCGCAGTATGGAGGTACTTCATACAAGATTACATGTAGTTTCGCAGTAGCAGAAGTAGCTTTGAAATTATGTAAAAGGTGATGAATTAAAAAGGTGATAATGCAGTGATGTACAATCTTGCATAAGATCACATTTGTTTGGAGGCAGATGTTTGATCTTACGTAGATGACAATTGAGAGCCATCCTTGTAAAGGTTTTACATAACCAGCTGAACGACTATAAACGTCTGAAGGCACTTGTTTGGATGGGTTAAGGTATGGGGATTATTAGTGTATTACTCCACGAAGTGGGTAGGGCCTCCTGTCGCATGTGATGTGGTGCAAGTCAAGGATTACCCCGTGCACGACGCATGATTTATTATTTCACAGGTGATATCATCTTCCCCTATTGTTGTAGGTTTACTTTTAGCTTGGTATACATCATCTTCGGATTTGGTGAATATGATAAAACAATCATGACATTCTTTGTCCACTTGGTCCATCATGAAACTGATTAATTTAATGACCAACAGAGAGAGAGAGGGTGGGTGGTTGGTCTTGATGACGAGCACAGAATGGTCCGTTCCAACAATCTGGAAGCGATGGCTACGTCTGTGGCAGGTCATCTAATCCCTGATCCACAAGAATCATCCGGAATATTCCTCAGTGCAGGTGGGGGACACCCTTATCGGCAGCTAAAGCTCCCTTGTTTTCCCCTGTGTGATATTAAATTCAACTTTCTCTATGTTGCTATGATTTTACATTGTATTATTTTGCCGTCGTTACTGTCTCCTTCGTGTGTATTAATACAGATGGATAACCTCTTCAAGGGATATGTTTCATGGCTTGGAACGAATACCATCTAACACTTGATGTGTTCTATCCCACTGTATGATGCTGGTGCACATACTGAAGTTACTGGAGAGTTACTTCCTCATAGAGTGCAGCAAGCGGGAGGCAGCTTGTAGATATCACTTTGCCAGTTGGCAAAACACCACCTGGAAAGGCAGCTGGTATATATATCACAGGTCAGCAGGCCAAACTCCACCTGAGGAGGAGGAAGCTGATAGATTTCACCGGCCAGTTGGCCAAACACCACTTGAGTCCTGTCCAACCTGACCCAACCTGACAAGCCCGACGCTTCGGGAAATTAACTTGTCGTCCACCTAACGTGAACCTCACGTTACCACAGGTACATGTTGACATACAGATCTCTCATTTTCTAACCAATGAATTAACACTCGAGCCCACGTAACTGTATGAATGAGATGTGACCACCTAGGTACTGGTAAACGTCCTAATGCTGAAGATAAGTCCACCTCACTTGCTATTGTCAACACACTGCGCCGTCTCACATTGGCTACTTACGAATGGAAGCGCCACTGGCCAGAGTGGTCGCCTGGTGACAACATTGTTGCCGTCATTCCAGTAGGAGATACGACCGCGAACATTGCCATTGCGTTGCCACCAGTGCTTTCACTTCCGACTGGAATAACATTAACAGGAATTGCCTTGACACTGCCGCTTTAAACAGTGCCGCCTCACATGGCGTTAGCCTACCGTAGACGCAAGGACTGAAGATTAAATGAATGCGATAACAATCTAAATAGCCAGAGTAAAGTGTCCAGGGCGGTACATATCGAAGATGTGCAAGAACTTCAAAATCAGTAGTGTTTTGTGAGTCTGCACCGCAGGACTCTAGCAGTGATTTTTGTTACTGTACAGTAAGGGACATCACAGTGTGAGGGACTTAGCAGTATCTCTTGTTACACTGCAGTGAGGGAGTTGAGACCGCGAGAGTTTACTCAAGGATTTATGATAATGTTAGCACTCGATAGACACTATTTGGATAATGATATATTTCCGTGATAGACACTATTTGGATAATGATACATTTCCGTGTATCGGAGGCTACCCAAAACAGGGAGAGACATCCAATGATATTTAGTATTACGGTGTTCGTTGTTGAAAGGAACCTCTGGAGACTTGACACACCTCAACTGTGAAAGAGCGATGTACATTTCTAGATCAAATCATGCAAAAAAACAGGATTATGATGATGATGACAATCATGTTACTGATAATGATAGCAGAATTCTATAAGTAATACTGGTGATACTGGATGTGGATCATTTTCATACCCGAGTTCCTCTCCTCCCATACCAAGGTTACATCAAAAGCAAACGAGCACTGGCCTAGTTTGAACACATCCATTCTCTGATTTTCATCTGTTCCGTACCTAGCAACCGCAGCTGAGCCGAACACACTATAGAAATGGTTGAAATGCTGATAGTAACATGGCCTTTGAGGCAAAATCCTCTGTTGGCTCCTTCTTCTGTTCCTTCTGTTGGAAAATAATAATACAGGAAGGGAGAATTTCAAGACGTCCTCAGCCACCCCACTACCGCCCATCTTAGTCGCCAAATGGGACACGTAGGAAATACGAAAATGGTATTTTTTCTCTCCTACCTTCGGGAATAATGATAGTGATAATAATAATGATGATAATAATGATAATGATAACAATAATAATGATAATAGTAGTGATAATGATAATTATCATTCATATTCATATCATTATCATCATCATTCCACACTAGTGAATATGATTACTTAGAATTACCATAAGTTACTTTTATATTTCATTGTTTGTCCTCTTATAACTTGCCGTTCGTTGTAGTAGAAGTAGTAATAACAGTGTACCTTAAAGGACTCTGTTCTCAAGACTGCTTTATATGCTTGGATTAATTTTGCACATCGCTCTACAAGCAGTTGTTTCTTGCATGCAAATAAAATGTAGGATTTTGTTTGCACTTATAATGAACGAATAAATCCGAGGCAATTTAAAAACCTGCGTATCAACGACTTTGTGCAGCAATAGATAATTAAGCAATTAACTTGCGATCGTAAAGTATTCACATAAAGGCTTTAGCATGCAGGCGAAACCGTAGTCTCTTTCTTTTTTTTTTGAGAATTCAAGTTATGCGAAATTTTGCTTTTGTTGTAAGAGCGAGAGGGAACCTTTGCCAAACAGCTTTAGGGGGACTTGATCCTCCTCCTGTGGCTTCCGTGTGGATCATGGGTTGTTGATGTCCTCCATACCGGGTGTGGCGGGACGATACACACTGTTCTGCACAGTTAGGGAGGTGGTGGTGGTGGTGAAGTGTGGCCAACACTGAGGAGGGACAGTTCCGACCCTCCAGTGGTCTGGTCTTCTGGTTGTCGACTGTATTGTTATTATTATTATTATTATTATTATTATTATTATTATTATTATTATTATTGTTATTATCATTATTATATATTATTAGTATTGTTATTATTGTTTTCATCTTAATTATCTTTATTATTATTATTATTAATATTATTATTATTATTGGTATGTTCCATTTATTTAAGAATGAATGATGAATGTAGGTGATGTTTCTCAATGTGATCGAAAAATTTCTTAAGCTCTATTTCCTGCATTTTTTTTTTGCTTGAAACTTCCAGTCGGCCATGATTTTCCATTCTGACCGGTAGACTACAGCAGTTTCTTAAGATTTCGTGACGGGTTTTCGGTCAGAAACAGAGATAAGAAGTGTGCAGTGGCCGGGGTCAACCATGGAAAGGTGTGTGGAGCCTGGATGTGGACAGGGAGCCGTGGTTTTGGTGCATTACACCTGGCAGCTAGAGAATAAGTATGAAAGGATGTGGCCTTTTTTTGTCAGTTTCCTGGCACTATCTCACTGACAAGGAAGGTGGTGATGCTGTTTCCAGAGGGGAGGGGTGGTGCTGGGAATGGATGAAAGTGAGTAAGTATGAATATGTACATGTGTATATAACAAAGATTAAAACAAACAGTTTCTCTCTCTTTCTCTCTCTCTCTCAATAGGTCCAAGCCATTTAACCAAACCCTGGTTATCCCTGTCAATCAAACTGTGTTTACTACCAAAAATCCCTCTTACATTGTTATTCCCTGCATGATCAACCCAAATCACACCATATACTCTCAAGCATATTTTCAACACAAAGACTATCTTCCTTTCATTTGTATTCAAGGCCAAAGATTCACATTCATACAACACTACCATATCTTCAATATGTATACATATTTGCACTTTCAGACAATGACCTCTCCTTTCACACACTTCATAATGCACCCAAGATCTCTAAAAACTTTTCCAACCTAAGCTTTACTTCAGTTCTACTTGTCCTATTTGCTGCCATATCCACTCCAAGATACCCAAAGCACTATACTTCTTCAGGTCCTCCCCAGTTAGACTTACACTCAGACCATCTTTTTTCACCCCTTGTTGCACCTAATCATCTTTCATTTTTTCATATTTACTCCCAGCTATTTCCATCAACACACTATAAAAAAATTGTCACCAGCTTTTTGCATTTCTTTCTGGAGTTTGTCTCCATAGTTATATCATCTGCAAACAGAAACCAATTCACTTCCTTTTTCTCTTAACCTCTATCATACTATAGACCCACCCCTTGCTCTGTAAAGAGATTAAACAGTCATGGTGATACTATACAACCTTAATGCAGATCCACCATCACTGGGAACCAATTACACTCCTCCCTTCCTACTCACAATCATGCCATACTTTCCTAATAGAAACTCACTACATTCAGTATCCTTCCATTTTCCCCATTTATTTGAAGTACCATCCATAAGTCCTCTCTGTCAATCCTATTATACACTTTCTACACTGCCTCATACAAATTCCTCTCTTTCTTGATGTATCTTTTTCAGCAGCATGTAAAATACGAAGTGAGAACGGCATACAAAAAGGGGCTCTGAACGATATTGAAAATAAAGATATATGCATCTGATATGGAAAAAAAAAAGAAAATGGATAATGATTTATAAAGAAAAATCCTCATATCATTTAACTGTTTTACAAGAAAACATATACTAACCATGATCTCCAATGAGTGCAACAATGGTGTCAGGAAACAGAGCATTTACAGTTGATAAAAGATCTCCAATTAAAGAGTCAGTGTAGGTTGTAGCAGCATAATATCCTTGTCTAATATACCTGAAAAGATACAAAAGAACTTATCATAACTAAACGTGCTTTCTTTTCTTATCCTTAAATACATACAAATACGATGAGTATCCTCCAGGAATAAACACTAATAAAAAATTTTCTTTGATGAAAGGGACATATCAAACTTAAATCTCATGACTTTTGTTGATACTGAAGGTAAAATATCCTCCATGTAACTAGTCCAGACATTACTTTTGGATCACAGTAAGAAATATAAGGAAGTGATGGGCAATTAAGGTACTATACAAAAGCAACTGCATCCATGAGAAGTTAAGAAATGACAATGAAAAAACGAGAATAAGTGCCCTGATAAATTAGATCCCAATTTTGGATGATTCATCGACGATATAAACTAAATATTCTTAGTGTCTGAAGTTCTGTTTGTTTCAAGAGGGAACATGCAAAATTTGAATGTCTAGGCATTCAAGATCTCAGTCAAAATGGCACAAGCTTCCTATATTCAAATTCAACAGGGTAGTGCTTTGCATTTTTCAATTATTTGTAATTTTCATGGCCCTTGCTCTGCCCTTATAATACTGACTAACAAGTGTTCAACCCCAGCACTTCAGTGTCCATGTAATCACTAAATTGTACCTTATTCTATACTACACTTGACAGACATACAGGTAAAGTTGAACTCTGTATATTAAAGATGAAGTTGATGTAAAGAATTCTGACATGTTTTCAAGCCCTTGTACTGAAGCTTTGATACTTAGCCTACAGTTAAGATAAAACTGCACAATAGAAGCTGGTGCTTCTAGTCTTAGTATAAAAGAATAACTAGTACTCTTGCTGTTTTTACCTTTCTCTAAATCCTTCTTTCCTGATTATGCAGTTCACACATGTTTAAAATTGAGAAAAGCTGTATCTATATACATGTTAACAGCTTTTAAATAAATGAGAAGTTTTTCATCAATCAGAGAGAGAAAGCAAAGAGAATTATGAAGATTAAGGCAACATCCTATAGATGTTGCATAATAGTCTCCTTCAAGGACTCTGGGAATTCATGTTTCAGCCAAAAGAAGCTCTTGAAATGGAAACAGCACAAACAGTTAGCATTTATTTTTTTACTAATCATTCTAGAGCCACCAAGTATAAAAGAACTACTTCTATGTAGCTCAGCAAGAGTTTAGAGCACTTTCACGATTCCTTAGATTACTGTACTGCAAGTTCTACATGTGAATCTTTACAGTTATAGAAAATGTCTTTAGACCCTTACTTGGAAGTTAGGAGACTCAACCCTAAATCACCTATCAACGGATTATATGATGACTTTCACATTGAAAGTACTATGTATGAGCCTAGGTGTGATCATAAATAACCAAATGTGTTACAATTGGATAGGAAACTAGTTCATATGGATGAGAGGATTACTGCTCATCAGGACACTCCACCAGATTACACCCTCATTGAATTTTGCTGTTTATCTTGCTTTTACTCTAAACTCCATTTTCAACTCATGAATTTTTAACTTTTTGCCATGAGCTAATTTTCCCTAAGTACATATCAAAATTGACAGCACTATTCCTTAAAAATGTGGCTAAATACTGAAAGTGAAATTTTTCCACTTTTTTTTTCCTTTACATTATTTAGTCTAAAAAAATACTTTCCATCCTATTATACATAAAAATGAAAAATATAAACCTGGCATAAAAGTCTGGAAGAGGTCCATATGGGAAGGAGACATTCAATGCAGCAATGTCCTCACGATATCTGAGGTCATTCCATGGATTCCAGGCAACATTAGGTAAGCCATGCGGTCGACGATCATTAGATGCTAGAGGAATACTTGCAATTGGATATAAATCTGAAAAATTATTACTGATAAATATCTTGCAGAGGTAAACTCTCAGCAATTATGCTGTATATGAATTTCTTAAAACATAATGACCAATACAGAATGCAATACACTGCTCTGAGCATTCATTCATCATTCTCATTGTCTATAAAAGTTAGTACTTTTGGTTCATAGCTTGAATTTGATGATCACAGCAAAATGTCCTTTTAGGTGTATTCATTACTCATACCTATAGAGAATGATTAAAGATTTATTTCTGTTATATAACACAACTGTAGCGTAAAAAGTGATAAAGGTTAAAGATTCTCCTAGACTAAGATCTTCCTTACTCTGCTTGGAACACTATAAATGCTCATCACATCTGTGAAATTGGAAATAGGAGATTACTTACCAGTGATACAGCACTTTTCACTATGAGCAAAAAAAAATGAAAGTTTTGTTCAAAACTAACCTAAAAATTGCAATGGGAATTTAAGAGGAATGTGGGGCTTATGGTAACCAACAGCTAAGAAAAATGGTTTCTTTGAAGTGTTCCTTGGTTTGGTCTTCTCTTGGGCTGCCCACTGTTTAAGCCAAGTAATTGCAAACTCTGTTGTTTCTATGTCTGGCAGGGATCCACCAGGTTGTTTTTCTACCTGTAATATGATAGCTTGAAGGTATATGAGGAAAGAAAAAATGAATACAATGGCAAAATCAAAATATGCCTGCATTCTTTACCACCAAAGCCAATGTGTTCGCTTTTGTAATACAACGGAAAGTGAAGTCAATGACACTGTTTAACCATCCTAATAAGACTCTAATAAAAAAATTAAACACATTGAACAAAATAGCATCAATGATACTGTTTAATCATCCTAATAAGACTCTAATAAAAAACTTAAACACATTAAACAAAATAGCACAGTTCTGGCAGGTTCACAATTAAGAATGGCAATAAGACTGAGGAAACTGTGTTTAAAGAAGGAAAGTCAAACCTGTAGAGCAAGAACCAAGGGTTGACTCTAAATCTGTTTATACCCACTAAAGCCATATATCGAATACTGTTCTTATCTGAACCATAATCTATATACTTAAACTGAAAATATCAGTGAGCACTGTTTTTGGGTTGTCTATTTTTTTTTCACTGACATACACTAATGAAAAACGTACTTTCAACTTAGAAAACTAGTAAACTTTTTTGGGAAAAGCAATAAATGCACTCTCTATGAATTTAGAAAAGGCAATAAAATGAACAGGAGGTGTTTAAGAGGAAGCTGGAAATCTATATGGTGTGCTTCAAAGAAGTTGCAAATGCTGTTCAGAACTTATGATAGAAGTGGTGCATGAAACAGTAGCTGGGTGGTATGAGTAAACAGGCCTATTATACCATCAAACATACCTATTTTTACTCTCATAGATGGTAACCTCTCCTTCCACACACTCCTTAATGTACTCTTCCACCCTGTGATTCACTTCAGCTTCCCTAGTTCCATCTCCAGCCATGTCCACCACAGGTATCTACAGCACTCCAATTCCTCCAGGCTCTCCCAATTCAAACCTGTCTCATCCCCCTGCTAAACCTTACTACTATACTTTTAATTCCATCAACTCGCAACTTCCTCCTTTCACAAACTTTCCCAAAAATGTGGAAAGTAACTTCTATCTCAAACTGCCAACGCAGCCATGTTATCTGCAAACAGCAAACAGGTCGCCCTCCTCCCCAGCATACTGCAGAACCATCCCTCTCTCCATGACCCTTGCATATATTCCACTCACCACCCCATCTATAAACAGATCAAATAGCCAAAGTGATGTCAGACCCACCTTCACTTGGAACCACTCACCCTCCTCCTTTCCGACTCCCACATGCATCTACCTCTTCCGATAAAACCTCCTCACTGTCTTTTGTAATTTTCCTACCATGCCATATTTTCAGAGCACCTTCCACAAAGCATCTGTCAAGCATGTCACATCCTTTCTCCAGGCCAATATATGCCACATACAGATCCCTCTCTTTTTCCAAGTTTTTTGCACACATCTTCAAAGCACACACACTGTCCATACATCTAACACTCCTGAAATCAATCTATTCCTCCCCAGTCTGATGCTCTGTGCACACCACTAACCCCTCAATCATCAGAATCCCAGAAAACCACCAGGTATACTTAACAACCTTATATATCTATTATTCAAGAATTCCCATTTATCACGAATGCCTTTCTAAAGCAGAAGTCACTTGAAATTATTCAGTCATAAGTGTATGAAACTCCAAACAAATAAGAAAAGGGCACTTATCTATAGTCAAGATGAAAAAACCAGGATAGAAAAAGAAGGCCAGAAGAGAACATCCACAAATGCCTTGGGTCTGGAGAATTACAAGACAGGTCAGTACAAACACCAGCAGGACAATATGTCATCATTGAGTGGAGGTTGCTTACTGGTTGGTGAACAAACCCAGCCAAGCTAACAGGTTAGCAAGGGTAAGACCCACTTGGGCCAGGTTTTATACCCATGACGATCCTCCAGATTCTCTCAAGGTTCATGAGATAATCTGATCCTTTCTGAGAAATAACAATGAATTTCTATTTGTATCTTTTCCTCTTTCACTTCTTTTGACCAACAGCATTCTTCTATCCTCCAGTTTTGGTAAGCTCCATATGTTTTTGGAGCACAACTTACTTTTTTAGGCAAAGAATATGTACAAAATATTCTTTCAAATATCTCTTCTCAACTTCCCCAATTGCATATCACACATATATGAATTTCTTTCAATACTCGTTTCATCTTACTATAAATCTTTTCATCTACCCCAAAATACACACTTACTTGTCCACCACTTTTCACTTACCTACCTTTACCAAAACTAAAGGCTACTGAGGGTGAATCCCTCAATGAAATGTATAAGAGGCCTCACAGACTCATGCTTGTTTGGTTTCTCATATGATGTATGTTTGCAGTGTGACTTCCCTGTTAAATCTGTTTTGGTATACCATCACCCATTTCTATTTGTGTGTTTTCTACACATTATTCAGATCTGCTACAACATATATTTAAACATATTTCTTTCTTTTTATCTATGATCAAATGAGTGTATGAGTATAACCCTTCACGTCGTGTACATATTTTCTGCTCTATACTTCGATAACAAAATAGGTCTTTTCAAAGCATCATCAGTACAGAAATGAAAGTCAACAGTCTGACAACCTCTTTCCTAATTAGGATATGGTTTCCAAGAAACAAATCAATAGTTGATAGTTGATAAAGAAAATAAATGCAAAGTAAACATCAATTCATACTGTCCTTTTCCCTGATTACCTTTCCCATTCTAGCAAAATATCAAGGACAAATGAACAACAGCCTCATCTGAATGAATCTAATCTCAAGTTGCCGTGCATAATGAACCTAAACCATAACCTATCATCCACAGCCCGACCCTGGAGACTACTCCAGCCCCCTAAAATTATGATGCTCCTTTGTACCAAAGCAATCCAATTAATTCCATTCAATGCATACATATCACCCTCCTGAATGTTTAGCCCTCTTCACTCAAGTCTTCCACCACCTTCTTGGTCTCCTCCTCCATTTGCTTCCTCCACTTCTGAAACAAAGTTCCTCTCAGTCTTTCTTCATTCACCCACGTCATATGCACAAAGCGTTTTGCCAAACCCTGTTAAGCCCTCTCAATCAGACTGTATTTACTACTGTTTATCTCTTTGACACTACCTTTCTTACATGATCAACTTGCCTCATACCACATACTATCCTCAGGCATTTCATTTTCAACTATCCACTCTCTTCCCTTTTTTGCATTCAGTGTCCAAAACATGTCTGTATAACACTTCTGGAACTACCATACCTTCAAAAATATCCTGTTTTACTGTTACAGAAAATGACTTATTCCAAATGCTTTTTAATGCACATGAGACTTTCACCCTGTGATTCATGTCATTCCATTTGCTGCCATTTTCAATCCACTTCCTCCAAGTCCTCCCTTTTTAAATTTACACTCAGATCATCCTGCCTCATCCCCTATATGTCTTATTACCTTACTCTTGTTCATATCTATTCTTAAGGTTCACCTTTCACACACTCTCCCAAACTCTGTTACAAGCTCCATAAATTTCTCTCTGGAATCTGCCCCAAGAACTGTGTCATCTGAAAACAGCAAATGACTCACTTTCTATGACCCCTCTCCCCCTCCCTCACACCCCAAGCAAACCGAAAAACTTATCCTTGCTTCATGACCCTCATATCTACCTCCATCACCATTTTGACCATAAGATTATACAACCATGGTAACTTCAGACATCCTTGAAAGAAACCCACCTTCATCAGGAACCATTCATCCCTCTACCTTCCTTTTCATAGAGTTTCTCACTATATTTAGTAATTTTTCATTTACCCCATTCTATTCTATTTTATTTTCACAGGCATTTCTGTCATCCCTATCATATCCTTTCTCTTGGTCCTTAATAAATCTGGTCAGAGAGAAAGACATTTCAACATCTAAACAGGACTCCCAGTTTCTTAGATTCAGATGTGGCCATTTCTGTAACATGGGGTTTCCAAGTACATACCAAGTATGTTCACCAAGTCAAGAGGTAGAATTAGAGAACCGTCAAAGGCAAGATGAAAGTTCTGATGAGTTTTTGATAGAGAGATGGGTAGAAACAGGGTCTTGGAGTCACTAAATTTAACTAGATTTCATCTTCCCAATGAGATACCCTGTCCAAGTCTGAGTTTATTGAGAAAATCGTGTCATGACCCAATGCAGATTGAGTGTGAGAAGAAGCAGAACTGAAGGATGTGGAGGAATAGTGTTGATTTGCTTACATATTTTAAAATTTCTTTATTGTAAAGTATTTACAAATATGTGAAATACTTTCAAATATCCCAATTTCTCAATTATTCAATATGTTAAAACCCTCAAATATCCAAAAATCTTGTTATTCACAAAAGCGGATTCCCTCAAGCATTCTGGATAACAAAGGTTTTACTGTAACTCCTTTTCTCTATAACTTTCAATTAAGTTTTCTCATTCCACCACTCTTTCTTATATGTTCAAATCTCACCTTTCACATGCCACAAACTTCACCAGTATATCTGAGCAGTGCTTGCTTAAATACCTTCTAATCCTCTTTCTCTCCCATATTCTTAAGTACTCTTATTCCATACCATTCTAAACTCAATTTCTCTTAACATTTCTGCACACAGACCACTTTTCCAAGCTTACTCACTTTCATCATTTTTGCACACACATCACTTCCTTCTTTCCTAAGCTCGTTATAAGCTTTCACACTTACTGCCACCAAGAAATTATCAGACATCCACATTCTACCTATCCCTTTCAGCATATTCACATCCAACAACCTCTTCTCATGCCTGTGAATGAAAGCATTAATAATTCAATGATGTTAATCTTCAACTCCGCTTAACCATGTATACTTATGTATGCCCCTTTTTAAACTAAGTATTCTTGATCACAGCTCTTCTTTCAAAACCTCTCTACATGCTTTTTCTTATTTTCACTTACATCATGCCTCTTGATTTTACTATTAATTGCTACATCATTTACCCATGCACTTAGATTATCTTGTACTTGCATAATAATAATAAAAAAAGACAGTCATACATGCTATCAAATAACAACAGAATATAAATACCTCTACAGGACAATAAATGTTGGTATGAAGGGCACCATCTGAGCCCATGCAAACAGGATCCTGCTTGTGGGCATGAGTTGGGGGATGGTATGCAGCCTCTGACCAGCTGTATGGCTGATCATCACTATGATTACTCACTATACCTGAGAATAACAAATTTGTTGAAACTCCAATTTTAATTTTACTGGCAATAGCAAATTCCTTTTACTA
>JAUTXX010050429.1:0-16605 GCA_032273605.1 Panulirus laevicauda
ATATCATGCTGATGTGACTGGTTATTTCGGAGATATGAACGAAAAACGATGGGTCAAGCCGGCTGAAATACATAGTAAACTGGTGAGATACATTTTCCACATATCACCCTGAATTCCTAGCCTATTTCAAATAACCGTGCACATGACAGAAAGATGGCTTCTGACATCACCCAATTCAATGAAACATTAACTGATAGTAAAGATTGGTCTTACAATGGTGAAGAGCTCTGCCAGCACATTTGTCGACCATCATCTGAGTCTTTATCTGTAAGACACTCACTTGTGGGTAAGTTGGGGGTCTGCTTGACACCTCTTTCAAATTCAGTGCTTTCCACTTTATTTCTATCAAAAGTTTGAGTTTCCCATCACCTTTATCTAGCTATGCTCCCACTTCCCTTGCTCACTGACTGAATCCTGTTTGGAAGAAAATGAGTTCTGAATTCATGAAAAGCTATTTCTTCCAAGAAAGAGATCTAGTAAGCAAGCCTCTTGTGCTCTTGCTATCCTACTCTTTCCTCTCTATCAACTTATAATTCTTATCCTGTAGTTCAGGGTTTAGCAGGAATGGATAGCTTGGCTTTGTTCATCAAATTTAGATTCTGACGGTGAGCTTTATTTGTAATTTTTTTTTCCTGAAGAGGAGATGGTGGTAAGCAATGCTTATCACAAAGTGATCCTATTCTCATGGACAGGTAATGATACTATCCACTGGTTAGTACTGATATTCTACCTATAATTCTCAAAGAGAGTGGGACTCTCAACTTTGCTCACTGGCCTCCTCTATAAAACAAGAGCTTTTGAGCTTTTCACAAGCTTACTGATCAGTCTTTCAATCATAAGGTACTTAATCATAAATATGTTTATACCAACTGGTAAAAAATATCCAAACCTTTATACTGCGTCTCTTATGATCCACACAATCTAGCTGGGGAAAAGCCTGACGCAGCTCATCTACAGTTGTGGTGTTACAGAAACCAAGATTATGGGCTATTTCTTGAGTGGGACCTTGTCCTGATATCAGCACTTGCTTGTTGAAATACTGGTCAAACATTTTTAGGGGGGAATGTGCCATAACCACCTGGTCTTCATGGATCTGTAAACAAATATTCTTGTTAATCAGCTCAGCAAAAAATTTACTTACTAATATACTGTATAAGAATTTAAAAAATTCAAGTTGTAAATCTTTTTTAAAACTTAAGGTAACATATTACAGTTTCATGAAACAAAGATGAACATAACAGAAAACTTACTATAAGAATTTAAGTACTAACCTCGATTCCCAGCCACTCAGACAACTGCTCAGCCTTGTCATTACGCAGGGCATTACCGGCATTAGTGACAAATACAGCTGGAACACGAAACTTCCCAGACTGATCAACCAAAAGGTTAAATGCTTCAGGCGCTGATGGCAAGATACGTCTACCTCGAATTATTACTCCATCAATGTCAAACAATAAGCCAAAATTTGGACTTTTTCTTGTAACCTAAAAGGGAAAATCAACAGTTGTAATAGTTTCAATAGATGGAACACTATTAATAAAACAGACCTAATGGTATCTACTTTTTTTTTTGTACTTGATAAAAAGATGCATATGAAAAAATTCAAACAGTCCTACATCCTACATCTATTCTGCAAGATAAAATACATGAATCACTATCTATCTACTCAACGGACAACAGCCACTTCTGATGAACATACCTACAATATCTACTCATGCAAACATAACCCCAGAGACAAGTCATCCATCAAGTGCTAATGTTTATGGCTACAGCTGACACATACCCAACATATACAAACTGACTTCACTTAGCATATGACAGATGTAAAGTCAATGCAATACATATATGGCAGGATTTCAAGTGCTAGGAAATAGGAATTACAATCACATTCAGACTGGTAGCAACATAGTAACCTTAACCAAAGGACTATGCTTTCTAAAAATAAGCCTTTTCAACCAATTACAGGTATCCTAGGACCAGGAATATAATGGATAGCAAATCTGCTGGATAGCTGGACATACAGAAATTTTCAAATGCCAGATATCAAGAATATATATGAATACAAATGAGTATTTGCTGGCCATGTCTATTGTCTGCATCACTTAGCAATACCATCACTAGAGGCTTAAGATGATACAATATGATCACCAGTGGCAGATAAGACACAGATTTTATTAGTGGCATCAGATAATACAAAACCTTGACTAGTTGCAAAAAACAATGCAATACAATTTTCAATGACATGAGATGAAGCAATAAAATATTGTTATTGCATCCTTTAAAGTTAATACTAACACAAAATGCATAATGCACTTCAAAGAGGAGGGCTCTGCTTCATTCTTTATTCACCGTGTCTTCATGTTCTTCTTAATACACAGAAATCATTGTGATGTAAAAGAGCATACAATCCTAAATCTGAATAAATGCAGACCTCACCCAACATGATAACTGTGTTCTTGGAAATTGATGTATATCAAGAAATTCCACCTTCTGAAGCATCACGTCAGTGGGAAATAGGGTCTTAGGTTGTCAGGGTCTTATACTTTTCATAAATATTTCTAAAAACATGACAAGTACTTGAGTACTTGGAATGGATAATATAATTTCAAATGCCATCTCTATATCAATAACAATAATAAGTGAAAGGGTCAGGGAGAATGGTTTGGTAAACAGAGAAGAGGTAGTGAAAGCTTTGCGGAAGATCAAAGCAGGCAAGGCAGCGGGTTTGGATGGCATTGCAGTGGAATTTATAAAAAAAAAAAAGGGGGTGACTGTGTTGTTGATTGGTTGGTAAGGATATTCAACGTATGTATGGTTCATGATGAAGTGCCTGGGGATTGGCGGAATGCATGCATAGTGCCACTGTACAAAGGCAAAGGGGATAAAGGTGAATGTTCAAATTACAGAGGTATAAGTTTGTTGAGTATTCCTAGGAAATTATATGGGAAGGTAAGGGCATGTACAGAGCATCAGATTGGGGAAGAGCAGTGAGGTTTCAGAAGTGGTAGAGAATGTGTGGATCAGGTGTTTGCTTTGAAGAACGTATGTGAAAAATACTTAAATACACAGATGGATTTGTATGTATCAATTTTGGATCTGGAGAAGGCATATGATAGCGTTGATAGAGATGCTATGTGGAAGGTATTAAGAGTATCTGGTGTGGGAGGCAAGTTGCTAGAAATAGTTAAAAGTTTTTACCAAGGATGTGAGGCATATGTACGAGTAGGAAGAAAGGAAAGTGATTGGTTCCCAGTGAATGTCGGTTTGCGGCACGGGTGCGCAATGGCTCCATGGTTGTTTAATTTGTTTATGGATGGGGTTGTTAGGGGGGTAAATGCAAAACTTTTGGAGAGAGGGGCAAGTATGTAGTCTGTTGTGGATGAAAGGGCTTGGGAATTGAGTCAGTTGTTGTTTGCTGATGATACAACGCTTGTGGGTGATTCAGATGAGAAAATGCATAAGCTGGTGACTGAGTTTGGTAAAGTGTGAAAAAGAATAAAGCTGAGAGTAAATGTGAATAAGAGCAAGGCTATTGGGTACAGTAAAGTTGAGGGACAAGTCAATTGGAAGGTAAGTTTGAATGGGGAAAAACTTGAGGAAGTGAAGTGCTTTAGCTATCTGGGAGTGGAATTAGCAGCGGAGGGACCCATAGAAGCGGAAGTGAGTCACGGGGTAGGGAAGGGAGTGAAGGTTCTGGAGGCGTTGAAGAATGTGTGGAAGGCGAGAACGCTATCTTGGAGAGCAAAAAGGGTATGTTTGAAAGAATAGTGGTTCCAACAATGTTATATGGTTGCGAGGCATGGTTGTAGCTGGGGTTGTGTGGAGGAGGGTGGATGTGTTAAAATGCGATGTTTGAGGACAATATGTGGTGTAAGCTGGTTTGATCGAGCAAGTAATGAAAGGGCATGAGAGATGTGTGGTAATGAAAAGAGTGTGGTTGAGAGAGTAGAGGAGGGTGTATTGAAATGGTTTGGTCACATGGAGAGAATGAGTGAGGAGAGATTGACAAAGAGGATGCATGTGTCAGAGGAGAAATAGGAGATCAAATTGGAGGTGGAAGAATAGAATGATAATTATTTTGAGCGATCGGGTGACAGGTGTGCAAGGAGTGGTGAATTGAAATGATGTTTTATACCGGGGTCGACGCGCTGTCAATGGATTGAAACAGGGCATGTGAAACTTCTGGGGTAAACCATGGAAAGTTTTGTGGTGCATTACACATAAAAGCTAAAGACGAAGTGTGAACGAATGTGGCCTTTGCTGTCTTTTCCTAGCGCTGCCTTGCTCGCGCGCGGGGATCAAGGGGGGTTCCTTTTCATGTATGGCGGGGTGGCGACGAGAATGGATGAAGGCATCAAGTATGAATATGAACATGTTTATATATGTATATGTTTGTGTATGCATTTGTATGTATACTTTGAAATGTATAGGCATGTATATGTGCGTGTGTGGGCGTTTATGCATGTGGGTGGGGTGGGCCATTCTTTCGTCTGTTTCCTTTCGCTACCTCGCCAACGTGGGAGACAGCGTCAAAGTATAATAAATTAATAAATAATATTCTTACATACATCCATTGTATGTACATTTTTAACAACCCTGGGGCACAATTTCCATACTTGCCACAGGCGCTATTTCCCCTAGATTCGCCTCTGCAGACTGGCGTGGTCCTAGCTATGCCAGCAGCAGTCAGGTGTGGCTGGCTCGATGACTGTCTCTATGATTGCATATATTTCACCTCATATCACACGTTCTTCACTAACACCACTACTATGATTACCAAGCTACCAAAGCCACGATATCTCCTTATAACTTACTATGATATCTTCATTATTACCACCGTTAAGCTGTCACTGCCATGATATCTTCATTAATACAAATGGGTTATCAGTCATGATACCTTAACCATTAAAAGGCTACTACCCCCATGATATCTTCATCACTACCACAACTACGTTACCACTCCCATGATATCTTCACTACCACTCCCATGATATCTTCGCTACCACTAGGAGGCAACCACTGCCATCATATCCACAATACTACAACTAGACTACACTGCCATGATATCTTCTATCACGTACACCACAACTATGATCATGAGTTTCATGGCTATCATCATTACCAAAAACAACCATACCTGCGAAAGCACGACATCCACGTCACCCACCGCCACCTTCATGGTCCCTGGGAGGCACAAGGCGGAGGCTGAGCAAACATACTAAATGAGAAAGTAAAACTCTTCCTTAATTACGACACTCCCCTCCTCTAGAAATCCCCCCCCCCCCCCACCACCACCACTTCCACCCCTACTGACTATTAATATTTCTTCCTTTTCTGCCCCTCAGCTTGAACTCTGCCGAGTTACAGGAGCCTTCTTCGTTTCATTAACATTACTCTAACTTTTCCTGATGTCAGTTATAGTTTCAACTATACCTATGATTATATTCCCGACATACAGGTGAAGTTACTGAAGTGGGTGTGTGGCCATATACGTGGAAGAAGGAAGTGGGATTCAGTAGACGATGATGTGGGTGTGGACATACAGGTGGAGGAATGATGAGGGTTTGGACATATAGGTGGAAGCAAGAGACGGGTGCGGCAGGACGGATGTGGATGCCGCGTGGGGGTGGGGTGTGGGTGGAGGAAGTGGTGTCGTCGACATCAACGCTGATACAACCCCTCCCGGCGGGGCGGCCGCTGGGTGGCAGGCGTCGCTCCCCGGTAAAGGGTTACGGCGGTAATCCAAGACGCGCGCCGCCCGGGGATACGGATATATTGACTCTCAATAAACACTGAAGTCACCGGCCTGTAAGATCTGGTTAAATGATTACCCCCACTCCAAAATCAGAGCCACTTGCACGTGTACGTGTTTTATGTACACATTAAACAATGCCATACATTTTAATGAACCACCTCTGTCACGCGCTATGGAAGACATTAATACCAGGATATTTTCCTTGATCTTCCTGTACTTAGTAAAACAACTGTTCTTCCTTCTCCTGAACATCCAAGTCTACATTTTTGAGTAGAGTATACTTTCACTGGCTCAATCATTATAGTTACGAGCCCTGGGAAGATCTTAAAGCCGAACCCATATACTGGCAGTCTTTAGCAACTCTAAATTGCAACACCATCCATGAACACATAAGATTACATAAATATTATCCAAATCATTTATAAATGTAATTTGATATGGATGGAACCTAATGTTATTAAATAAACATTCAACAGCTATATTTCTTTCTGGTAAGGTTCACAAACAAGTATTTCAACACTCGTCAACATAAACATGATATAAAAAGGTAAGAGTATAAGTATTTTGTTAAATTATTTACTTTATTTTAGTAACCCTTTAAAACAAAAAAAAAATCATTTTCTACGATCCGGAGGCAGGAAAGTTTTCTTTAACGCCGCAGTGTCTCGACGTTCAATAATTAGGCAGAATCTAAAAGGTAGACAAAATAAAAAACGGGACTTGTTTTCTCAGACATACAGAGCTACTGGGACGTGACTAATCAGAAGGCCAAACTCCCCCTTTCATCACGGATCACTTGTGTGGCACACTACTGTTTCAGCCTTCCAAGTTTTATTTCAACATACGCACGTACATACATACATACAGATACACTACAATTAAGAATCTTTATACATCATATAAAGACATTCACCATATAGCATCGTCTACGTATACTGTCCAACTCTGGGTGACATTTATTAAATTATATTTACAGGACACTTTTAATTTACACGGGATGAAATTCTAATTAGCCCGAACGTCCCCCCTCAAAGTGGTTTCTATGGTTTCTTAATGAGAGAATTCGCTTATTATCCTACAAGAAGGTGTGACACGTATCCTCCTCCTCTGACGTAAAAAGAATTCAGGGCTTTTTTTTTCCTTCCGCATGTTTACCATGAGAAATTTACTCAGGAAAAATTTAATTTAATACAATAAAAACTGAGTTATGAAAAAGTGTGCATTACTTCTACGTAACTGATGTTAAGATAAACAATAACACTGTATGACTACTATCAACAGGCTAAAAAGAGAGTTTTACCCTCATGTTGTCCCGTATCGTCTGTATTACTGATGACACTAATAATACAATTATCATTATTATTAATACTATAAACGTTTTTATCGAAAAATTCATGCAGTTTAGTCAGAAAATACAAACAAAATTATTAGTACATATATATACATTAGGGACACTGGGAGACATCAGAGAAAGTGTATCATAAAACAGACCACAAACAATAAATCTAAATTCTACGATGTTGAGATGTGATTGTTCTGGTATGGGTTTGACCGAGCACGGATGGAACTGGTGAGCTTTCGGTCTTGAACCACAACTCTAGGAGGAGGGATCTCTGGGGCCAAAAGGTGACGGTGGCGAGATGGTGCAGTAGCTTGTTCCCGAACTGTTGGGTGAGGTCTATGTGACGGCTGGGGAGATTCGAGTGGACGGACGTGATACGCGCCTCTTTGGCAGCTGATGAGAGGCCGAGGGAGGTGTTACATGCCCCTTTTCTGAGCATTTACAAGCAGACCCTGTTATATGATGAGAGGGAGGAAGACCAAGCGGGGGAGGCAGAGGTATGGCTTGGTGAGATTTGCAAGAATGAAAGTTTAGATGTTCCGGCATTCAGGCGCAAGTAATCCAAGCGTTCTAAAATCTACGGGGAATACGTTTGTGATTACTTATTTGTATTGTAAAGGGAGAGAGTTTTACAATCGCGGGGCCCCATCTCTACGATCAAACACCTTTTGAAACTTTTGTATGCTGTCCGCACGTACTACACTATTCTTTATTCTGATTGCGATATTCCTACATCTTTCAAAGAACTGCGCACTATAACTATCAAGCTGATTTAAAAACAAGTTCGCAATCGGTCACCTCTCACTCTTCTCTCTTACATACGGAACAAATTCAAGGCATCTTAGCCTTTCCCTGTAAATTACCTCTCTTATTTCTAGTACCGTCTTTGCCCTCCGCTGGACCTTCTCTATTAGCTCTTGTGCTTCTTTTGGCGCGGTTTACCAAACCTGAGAAGCATATTCCAGTTTCGACCTTATATAGGTCGTGTTTATGTACGTGTGTGTGACACACATGTATACAGACCGACTCATTTTGAAGTGGTGTAAGAGGGAGAACTTACCTGTGGCTGTCGTATTTGAAACTTAAGTGTAGGAGGTACTTACCTACGTCTGGCGTAACTATTAGGAGTGTAGCGTGAGATACTCACCTGTGGGTGACGTAAGTATTAAGACGTGTTGAAATAGAGGTACTTCCCTTCACTTGTTTAAAGTAACATGAATGTAATTTTGAAGGAAAACGGTGTGCCTGTGGCTGTCGTATTAAGAAGATAACGTGAGGTACTTACCTATAGCCATCATAAGAATTAAGAGTGTGAGGTACTTACCAACAGCCGTTCGCAAGTATTAAGAAGGCTGTGTGAGGTACTTACCTGTGGTCGTCGTAAGTATTAAGATGGTAGTATGAGGTACTTACCTGTGGTCGTCGTAAGTGTTAAGATGGTGGTGTGAGGTACTTACCTGTGGTTGTCGTAAGTGTTAAGGTTGCGTGAGGTACTTACCTGTGGTTGTCGTGCGAGGTGTTTGGCAGCTCTGCCTTGGGTGAGGCGACCAGGGGGTGGGTGAGGGGCGGGGTGAGGCCCGGGTGAGGGTGCATCAGCCCGCTCGGCGAGAACCTGTAACCGTTAAAACAAACTTCACTTAACTTTATTAAACTTCATGGCAAAAATCAATAAATAAGGATAAAATTAACCATATGTTTAATATACAAAACTGTTTTTACCAATCACAACATATAATGACTTTATGATTTATAATAGTAAATCTACTTTAGTGTATCAAAGTCTTGCATATAAACAAACACCATAATGCAACGGCTAAACCAATAAGTGGCAGGGAGTTTCTTAAATCCTGGTTAGGCATCTACACACATGTGCCTTAAACACACTATCTGTATCACTCATTACACTTCAAGTAACTATCATAGAATGAGAACACAATGTACCAAGTTGTTCAAGTTTCGATAATAACTCTATAATTCTTTTTAAGGTAGATTAGTGTGGTTAAGTTAGGGCAAAAATAAAATCTTCAGTGATTAGCGTTACAATACTGGAGCTTAAAATGTCGTTAATTTAGGTGTGACTTTTTTTTCTTTAAGGTGGCTGACATGACATGTGCAAATGCGTGCCCCAGTGATGGCATCCTATTTGAAAGTTAAGAAACATAAATGAGAAAGAGAGAGAAGAAAAGGGCAAGTAAGGTAAGGTTAACTTCGCTTTTAGACGCAGTATGTTCAGACGAAACTATCTCCCTCCTGCCTATAACGTATTTACCACTTCTTCACATCAATACATCCAACACGTCCTTCATTCAAGATTATCGAGACAAAATAGTTGCGTTAAATCAGCAGTGGACTGTTAGACAGTGGGGGTGAATAAGGATGTTAGTAGCAGCTGGAGGCTGCACACCGTGGCAGCAAGAGCACTTACTACATGTAACACACCTTCCCTAGCGCAGACACTGTGCAGGGAGGGAGGGGGGGAAAATTATTTTAAAACTAACATATGGAAAGTCTGAAACGATGCTCTACGGCAATCAAGATGAAACCCACCATCTAACACTGGTCATCCATGAGCTCTTAGCGTGATGTCTGACTGTATATGGTAAACAAGAATGAATCTGTGACAGTGTTATGTTACAATATCATGAAATGCAGTGTACGACCTGTCAACAACAGGCATACTTTTGGTCTGTCGCCAGGCCGGCGCCAATGTCGACCGCGAAAAATTAGGCACTGGCTTTTAACTGGTCTGCTCAGTCACAAGAACACGGTTAGGATTAAGTGAAATATTCATCTACACATCGCTGGAAAGCTCTTCAAACGTTCATGTTGCAAGTCTGGAGAGGAAGACACGTGAAAAGTTCCAGCCCCATCACACAGTGCCACTCATCTCTCATGCGACCTACTAGGAGTCCTTGCTTGATTGTAAGAACTAGACTAAATGAGTCGCAATCCGAAGCATACGGAGGTAGACGAAGACTTACTGTGGACATTACTGAACTCACCACAGGCTGCATATCAATGTTATTCCCACATGTGATGCCGCTACGTTCTGACTTGGCAGCAATACTCTGAGCTGAGCCTTCTTTTCCTGCAAAATGTGCCTTTTGAACGCTACTTCTACCTGTATCTAGGAGTGTGCCCTCAGTGAAATGCTGAAAAAGTGATTCCCAGAGTTCGGAGGGTACAGACATTTTCTGCCATGGACGTTTCCCTCTCAGGCATGTTCCCTCAAGCAATTTCCTACTTTAAATTACAGTACGACATTTCCTCTTTAAAACCGTACACATCTAGTACGTACCTGTAGCATTAATCTTTTTTTTTTTTTTTATTATGACACACGTGAATCATATCTCCCCTAATTCCACCGAAAGACCAATTATCTTTCAGTTTCCAAGATTAAGCCTGATCATATGACGTGCCAGGTTTAAAAGAAATCTATCCTCCCATGGGTCTTTTTATGTTGAAGTTAAGTTGCAATGCTCATGGATGAATCGTATGAACAGTGTTCGTGCAATGACCATGAATCACAGTATGTTGGTCAATCATGCAGATATCTAGACTGCGACAGGACAGCAGCTGTGCTAGCAAGGTTATAGGTCTACTAAGAAAGCAGAAAATGCAGCCAGATTCACAGACAGATGAACACTATAAGATCAATACTACTGGTGACCTATGCATTACATACCTATATTCCTATACTCCATATGAGGTGGTGGGGGGGATGGGGTGAGGACTAGTGTCTTCCAACTCCACTCTGTATGTGGCATTTGTTATGGGGAATACGGCCGGGAGTGGAAAATATCCTAGACAAATCCCGTCCTAAAGTCGAATATGATGATGCCTCTTTGAATATCTAATTAAATGTTAGCAGCCTCACCCGACAGTCCAAGTATGTATAACGAGTATATAAAATTGTGTACATAATATAAAATTGTGTACATAAAGTGACTTGAACACAAAAAGAGAAGAGAGAACTAATGCGATGGGTTAGGAGACAAGAAAAACTATGCATAAGACAATGAATCCTGTACTCAAGTGATGATGTTTTTATACGTTCTATTTAACGAAGGAGTAAACGTTTTACGATACCAGTAATATTGTTCTTGTTAGTTTAGTTTAGTTTGGGTTAGATTAGTGAGTTAGAAGAAAAGTAGTTTAGTAATCTGCGTTGATATCGGACCCTTATTATCGCGGTTAGGTCTGAGTATCTTAGATATAATAAAAACTATGGTATCGTAACATTATCTTGTCCATACTTAAAATTTGGCGTCATGTTACAAGTTACATTTCAGTGCATCTTTGGAGAAAGTGTTCGGCACAGTAGCTTAGTTTTAGGAGTGTGAGTGCCTTATGAATCCTTGCGCTTACAATAAAGTGACAGCCAATGTGCGGAAGTTTATTCGCACAACAATGGTAAATGCACGGTTTCTTGACAAACCTCACTGTTTTGCTACTTCCAGAAAAAAAATATACTTCAATGTCAGTAATTCAACATTTACTTTCACTGTATATTCCTCGGAGGAGCGTTAGTTTCGATGTATTACAAGATTTCTTTTGACCACTGCAACTGCTTCCCCGTCTATGAATTGAGTACACATTCTAAGTTTACAAAGTTTGTTATTAATCCAACAGTCTGGATTTTTTGTATTATTACCTGGTCGCTCAACTAAAAACATTATTTGAACTAGAAAGGTGTAGTTTGTTTCCCTAACACTGTATTCGGTAAAGGAACTGACCTGCAATACTACAACATAACCTGACTATCCATACAACACAACCTAACTGTACCCATCACCTAATTGTGGAATCAAACTCGGCTACGTACCCGCTGTCTGATTACCTGAGTACGTCAAGAGATACACATTACAATTACATTTAACCACCGTCATGTGGTACAGTTGAAGCTGAAGTTCCACAAAGAGTCATGGAAATCTTGAACGGTGTCCACTTTCCCTTAACCTACTTCAAAAAAATAATTTTGGAGGTTCGTCTTTACTGTGTCACATATGCTTTGATGCTCCTCTGATCAGTCCAGCTTTCTGACGCCGCGATCTTAACTACAGTTCATAACTTCACTGTTGTAGGAGAATTCGTCTCCTACGTTAATGAATTTCTCCATAGTTTGATCTGTAATATGTACAGCTAATACTGCGCTGAACATTACCGGGACTAGATGCTCACACTATCATCTCCTACTGTACCTTTCTGATATCACTGGTGTTCACATAATTATACAATTATATGGCCGTCCTCAGATATCATAGTACTTTTCTTAATTCTCTCTAGTACAACACATCTGAACTGATACTAATTTCTATTTCCACATGTCATTATCGACTTGGGCCTAGTGAAACTAAGCTGTACGGTTGGTAATAAAGCTATGAGGTACAAAAGAAGGGAAATAATAAAAAATGGAAAGGGTTACCAAAAAAATAAGGACAAAAGAATACATAAATAATTCATAAACATGTTAATGCGTCAGAATTTGTGACTTTAAAAAGGTAATGTATAAAAAGCATATGTTAGATACAATGTGAATATAAGTAATATGAGAATCTGTTTAAATTAAGATGTGTGTGTGTGTGTGTGTGTGTGTGTGTGTGTGTGTGTGTGTGTGTGTGTGTGTGTGTGTGTGTGGCACTAACCTGGGCAGGGTGGTAGCTGTGGAGAGGGAGAGTGGTGAGGAAGGGTAGGTGGTACCGCAGAACGGGGCGGTGGAGGTAAGCGGGTGGTGGAGCATGCGGGCAGTGGGCCTGCAAATAAAACAACACACATACCAACATCAACCAACCAGCTCACTACTGCTGCCACCCTCACCCGCCTACACTCACTAGGGGAGGGGTGGGAGGGCCATCACTACCTAGCCTACAGCACATGTATCATGCTTTGCTTGAGGCCTACATCATGCTCTTGTTGAAGCCTATACATCATGCTTCTGTTGAATCCTGCCTCACATCTATCATGCTTCCATGGAAGCCTAAATCAAATTTTTCATGCTCCTAAGGAAATCTATGTCATAATGCTCATGCTCATGTTTTCATGAAGCCTACATTACATTTTTCATGCTCCCGTTGAGGCCTGCATTACATATTTAATGATGTTGAAGCCTACCTCACAATTATCATGCTCCATCTTTCTTGAAACCTACAACATACTTTTCATGCTGTTGTTGAAGCTTACTCGACACCTCATGCTCCTGCTGAGGCCTATATCACACATCTTTTGTTCCCTTGAAGCTAAGGCAATGCTCATGTTGAAATATACTTCACTTTTTTCCAGGGTTCTGATGAGGCCCCACGCGTTTCTTATGCTACTGATAAAGGCACCCCCCCCCTCGTGCTTCTATTCTTTCGAAGCCTAAATCATACTTCTGAGGCTTAGGTTTTCTTGAAGCCTACTACACCTTGCTCCCATGAAGGCCTACACTACACCTGACATGCTCCTTGCGTACTTGAGCCTCAAGAACCCGGATCATTCCCTTATGCTCCTGTCCAAGTCCACTTCACATCCTGCACCTGATGAAGCCGACATATAATTTTCATGCTCCTGTTGAAGCCTATAAATAATTCCCCTGCTCCTGGTGAAGTCTACATATAATCTTCATGCTCTTGTTTGAAGTCTATATAACATTTGCCATGTTCTTTTCAACGCCTACCACGTCAAACCTTACAAGCTCACTTTCTCTTGAAACCTACATCTTACTAAAGTGGAAGCCTACATCACTTCTCTTGCCCAGTCGAAGCATAGATCACTTCCCTTGCTACGTTGAAGCATAGATCACTTCTCTTGCCCCGTTGAAGCCTCAATCAAATTCTCAAGTCTCTTGCTGATTCCAACCTTATATTCTTCATTCTCATCCTCTCTTGAAGCCTATACACTCCAACAACTCATATCTTACTTCACATTCTTCGTGTTCTTGTTATGTCTCAAGCCTACATAACTGAATTACAAGCCATTTCCTATGCACCTGTTTGAAACCTAAATGAGAATTCTTATGCTTCTAGTCTCTTTACGCTACATCACGTTCTACTAAAGAAACGTTCACTATAATTCTGCGTTCCTGTTGAAGCCAAAAACAACATTCTTATTCTCCTGCTACAGCTTATGTGACACTTCATGCATGTTTTGCTAAAGCCCACATCATGTATTTCAGCGTCATGCTGAAGTCCACGTAACACCTCGCATGCTCCTGCTGAACCCTACGTCATACATCTCATGCTCCTATAAAGACCTCCATCACACTTATGCTCCTTATTCTGTTGAAATCTACAACACATTTCTCATGCACGTGATGAAACATACAACACATTTACTCATGCTCCTGCTGAAGTTGATCATATTCATCGTGTTCTTCTTGATGCCTACATCCCACTTCTCATGCTCCTCTTAAATCCTAGATCCAACTTCTCATGCTCCTGTTGAAGCCTAGATCCCATGTCTCATGCTCCTGTTGAAGCCTACATCCCTCTTCTCATGCTCCTGTTGAAGCCTACAACCTATCTATTATGCTCCCGTTGAAACCTAAAGCCTACTTCTCATGCTCCTACTGAAGCCTACATCCCACTTCACATGCTCTTGGTGAAGCCTACATCCCACTTCACATGCTCTTGGTGAAGCCTACATTCAACTTCTCATGCTCCTGTTGAAGCCTACCTCATGTTCCGCGAGCTGTATATATGAAGCTTACGTAATGCTTCTGCTGATGCCCAGAACAATTCACATGCTCTTTATCAAACCCGAGATCACTTCTCATGCTCCTGTTGAAGCCTATATTACATCTCACGCTCCTGTAGAATTCTACAGCCCACTTCACGTGCTCCTGTTGAAGCCTAAATCATGCTCCTGTTAAAGCCTACATTACACCTCACATGCTCCTAATAAAACCTACATCACACATCTCATGCTCCTGTTGAAGCCTACATCACACGTATGCTCTTGGTCTGCTAACAGTAGCAACTTCCTCATATGTTTTCTCATTCAATTTTTTGAAGTAGTCGGTGGCCAGGTTTTTTTTTCAAAACGTGTTCAATTAACATGTTTAGCTAAATTTGTTAAAATTCATGCTGAAAAGTCCCGGGATCTTAATTTCACTTTTTCTGGCCTACTGAGCAGAAAAACATGCTGATGAATTTTGTTTTCTGGAATTTTTGAAGAGGATAAGAAGCGGAAACATAGCAATGGATAACGGGGACTTCTATCATAGAGGAAAATGAAAGGAGAAACTGCAATGGATAGCAGGAAGTTCTATCATAGAGGATAAGGAACGGAGACTTTGTGTTGGCTAACGGGAAGTTCTACCATACAGAATGGAGACGTAGCGATGGATGGCAGGGAGCTCTTAACATTCATGTGCAGCATATCCTGCACGCCTCACCGTAACTCAAACAAAACCAAAGGAAGGAAGGACTTTGGGAATTCAAAGTGGACGGGGGTCGTGGAAGGCACGCACGATGTTACGACCCCTGAGCACGACGTTACGACCCCTGAGCACGAAGGTACGACCCTTGGATATAATGGCTAGGCCGTCAGGGCAAAGGCCAGGCAATCATACCTAAGGGTAGTGCTCAAGGATCGTATCCTCGTGCTCAAGGGTCGTAGCGTCGTGCGCAAAGGGTAATGAGAGAGGAGGGACCAATGAGGCTCATGAGGAAAATTGAGAAACAGGATATCTGATGTGAAGTAAGAGTGGGAAAGCTAAACTGAAAAAAAAAAACTGGAACCACGAACGTACGTTGAACGAGATTAGGAAGGTCTTCGTAACGAAAAACAGGAAAGCCAGGCGAACGTTAGACACTCCGAAAGAACGGCAGAGGACGGTTCGGTAGAGGGCCAAGCCCTTCAATGGTTGCTACAAGTCCCCACAATAGGATTACAGGGTTAACCTATGATGTAAACATTCAGAATTACAGGTATGGTTTACCTTCCTAGGTTACCCGTGGTGTAAACCTTTAGTAAAAGAACCCCAAGTTCAGTACACCATCTTCCAGGAAGTATATTCCGAACTGTATAAATGTTTTTCTCTTTTGTCCTCTTGTACTTTTGCCCATCAATGTTGTAGCGACAAGTTAACTAAGGTGTAGTAGACCCATAGCCATCACTCCAATAAGTACAACAAGAGGAAGACCGAAGTAATGACTGTCATAACACGTAAACCAAGATGTAGACCTACAGTAATGACCAACAACATGTAAAGCAAGGTGTATACTCATAGCGATGACTCCGATAACATGTAAACCAAAGCGTAAATTCACAGTAATAACTAATAACACGTAAACCAATATTTTTCATGAAGAATAAAGATATCTTTAGATATCACCAATCACTCTCTTGTAAACCCGTCCGAAGATCACATCCATCCAGACAACATTACCAATACTAACAACATTAAACTCAAAACTTCAAAAAGTTTACGAAGTTAAGAAGAGAATGAAACGGTGTTGATGACACTGGTTCTCCATGCCTGGAGTGTACACACAGGAGGTGTAGTGGGGGGGGGGGGGGGGGGGGG
>JAUTXX010050538.1:314-20809 GCA_032273605.1 Panulirus laevicauda
ATATACTGTGCCCGAATCTACAGTTGGGGGTCTGTATCTTAAGAGCACCAGGGACCGCCGGCTGGTGCTGGTGATATTTATAGGTCAGTGGCATGGCGGGGCTCGTGGCAGGACAGGGTCGACGCATCGCCCCCTCTGCCTGAACCTGATTTATTGGTCTAACCTCAACGTGATACGCATCTTTCCGATCTTCTTATCTCAGGGTTGCGTCTCGCCAGTTCTCTCAGAATTAGGATCTTCTGAGCTTCAGGATCGTTCTTACAATAGTTAAAGTTTCGAAAGTTTCAGATTTATTCTCTTGCCAAAATTGAAACGTAAGTTTCAATAGTCAAAAGATTACTACAGAAAAAGGTCTCTAAAGTTAAACGTTTCAAACGAATATGTTACTAAATCCCCCTGACTAACTTATACCAAACTTATAGTAACTTCAGATGAAACATTAAATGATCTTTGTATCACAGGGTCGAAGATTTCAACGATGGAATTTCCTGTAGACGACTGTTAAAGCTGACTGATATGTTGATATATCAGTACCTGCCATACAGAATGTTGCTATGAGAAACGGTGCACTTTGAAGCTCTATCACAATAGTGGTTTCCAAAAGCTACATCAAGAAAGAAGTTTGCCAGGAAACGAGAACTTCTCCTTCAGTTTATATCAGAGATGCTCGAGAGCAAGACTCCTGTTCAAGATGTTGCCGAGAGAAATTAAAGTTTTTGCTGAATAGAAACTTTGACGAGTTATGAGAGGCTTAGGTCACAGCCTGGATACAGTGACGGTCGTCGGATCTTAGGTTGTCTGGTAAAAGATAGTTCCAAGTGATTAATTCTGTCACAACAGAAAACGACTTTGACAGAGAGAACACTGGTTGTGCAAGGAGATAAGTACAAACAGATGAATAATTTATCCCAGAGAGATAAAGAGACAGATGGGAGGATAACTAGAATAACAGAAGACTAGGCATATGGCTAAGTAATGATAGACAAATTGTCCGATGAATAGAAAGACTGAAATTCAATATCTGTGTTGGTATGTCGGTACTGTCTGGTCTCAAACAATATTAAGTTACTTTACTGAATATTTTGACGTTAGTCTACCAGAGAGATTAGAAACTATTTGAAAATTAAAGATGCTTGTGAATTATTAAACAAATTGCTTTTGGCTCGTATGATTTTTCGCAGTTTACTATTTTGGGTCCTTTAATTATTATATTTCCTTTCAAAATAAAAGTAAACATCGACTCTGGACTCTTAAGTGAACTAAATTTACTTAATTCATACGCTGTAGTGAGTTGAAGGGTGTTTAGGGAGGGGAATTTACTTTTAGATTACTTTCTCGATCACTGACCTCATCACAAACCATGTTAGATCAATATTGTGATGATTAGATTAAATGTCGATTACATCTTGATCCACATCGACTCCTATCTGGGATTTTGTATCATCTGTATAGCGGTAGTTATGCATACCGGTCACCTCTTGCTTGGTTGGTAACTGGTCGTTATAAACGCACTGCACAGTAGTCAAGCGTCCATTAGTTATATCATTGCCATGTTTCAGAAAGATAGCTAGACACGACTCGCCTTCCACTTATAATAAGATGCATATACAATTAGATACATGGAGAGCTAGATTTTACCGTATAGAATAAGATTTCCTGCGCTAGATTTATGGTATTAGATACATAGATATCAGTTTTCTTCCCACGAGTTCGTATCTGGCAAAGCAACAGTTGTAGCGCCGGGCCAGCCCAGTATAGCCCTCAACGCTCCGTCAACATCTAGATATATAAGAACTAACAACATTACCCCAGGGTCGTTCTCTAGTGTAGCCAGTGGTTTGTAGGTTTGTTTCCGGCCCATGAAGTCCTTCAGCACGATTATACGACTCTTGCGTACGGCGGGACGACTCCTGAGAGCGACTATACGACCCATGGGGACGACGGATTAGCCTTTGACCAGACTCCTGAGGGTCAGGTCAGAAGCCATGTCTTTATACCAAAAGGTCGTGCCGTCATGTTGAAGATGTGTACTGAGGAAATCAAGAGTCACATAATATTTCGGGTCATGCAGTCCTGTTCAATGGCCATACCTTCGTGCTCAAGGATCGTATCGTCGTGCTCAGGGGTCGAACCGTCGTGCTCAAGGGTCGTAAGATCATATTCATGGTTACCTCACCATCACACAGTAGTTTATATATCCATAAGACCAGCTTTAATCCCTGATATATCGAGAGGGAGATGGTGGTGTAAGATAGCTACACCTGTTGATAAGTATTTTCTCAGATATATCTCTATAGTAAGCCTGACTGTCAACTGACAGATGACAGACGTATAGAAGCCAGCAATAAACGTTTTTGATTTTCAAATGATAATTTTCAGTCTGAAAACGTCTGGGGGATGATATGTTCGTGGATATAAAACGCTGTCTTTTGTTGATGTTCATTTACAAGGGGGAGATATGGTCGGAGGCAGTGCAGGAAGCCCACAGTCCACTGGGCGAGGGAATCCAGAACTCGGCCCGACGCCTCTCCCTCTAACAACAATCACCGGAACTAAAAAGTTGTAGTTTAACATACGTGTGAAAGATGTCCCAAAATTATTATAATTTGTTATTAATAATTCACTCCGGATTAAATATGGTTGCATTATGCATTATAGATGTGTTATTCACTGTATGACAAATATTTGTGACACTGAATCTCTGAGGTAAAGGTGAACATGGTATACTCATGCTAAGTATGTTCGTAGCCGGCCATATATATGGGGATATGTAGTTCAACTTCACAGATATATCTGCACACAAGGGGTACTTCTGTACGCCAGAGACATAATGCTGTGTCGTGGTGTTGGTGATATACCAAGTTATTGTAGTATGTCAGGGGTATTATGGTATACCTAGAACATTGAGGCATGCTTGAGATATTTCCGTTTGCAAAGGATATTTTGATATGCTGGAGATATACATGTTGACACGATATGTATTACGGATATTATGGTATGTTGAGGATATAGCAGTAAACCAGGAATATACGGCATTTTAGAAAGTCGTATGTATACCCAAAATAGTCATATATGTACCCTACATCGTCGCATGTATACCCAAGACAGTTACATGAATATCCTAGACAGGCACATATTTACCTTAAATAATCACATACATACCCTAAAGTGACCAAGATATACCTTTGACAGTCAGGTTTGTCAGCGAAAAAAACATACAAACAGACAAAGATTGACTGTGTCGTTGGTTACCAGTTAGAGCAGTCTGCACACACAGTCAGAGGTAAGTGGCGACCATCTGGCCTGGCTGGAATGATTATATTTGCGTTTAATGTGCTTTATTTATGATATGATAAGCTGATATGAGTCAGTAATTCGTAGCACTCACGGCCCCAATTAGTTCGAATTAGAGGAAGCCGGACACAATAGGGGACTCCAAAAGTCTGATAAATAACCTGGCAAAGGCTTGGGGAAGACCTGGAGAGGTGGTGAAACCTGCCCTCTCGAAAACTACTGCAGCTGTTCAGACCTGGAAGTACAACGAGGAGGGCGGGTCTGGCGCCAGTATAGCCAGCAGCGTACTGAAGAGTCCAGGATCGACAGTAATCAAATCTGATAATATAGTTTAGAGAACTGGAAGTGTGTAATGTTAGATCTAGAGCTAAAGCTGGTTTATTGTAGAGATCTACAACTATACTTAGGGAGATGGAGAAGTATGGACCTATGACTGCTGCAATACGAAAGCCTAAAGCTATAGCCGTTGAGATATAAATATTTGGAAGTAAAACCAATGTGAAGAAGTTCTTGCGCCACACATGCAGTCATGCAAGAATCTGCAGTTGTAATGGTTGTGGTACAGGAGTTTGCAACTGCAGATCCGGTGATGTATCGTTTTAAAGCTATAACTGAGGATATACAAAAGTATGAAATTAAGATATTTTGTGATCCAGAGGCCTGGAACTACTGCTGCCTTGATGCAGAAGCCTGGAACTACTACTCGTGTAAGCTCGAACCCTGGAGCCACAACTCTTGTGATCCAGAGGCCTGAAACTATTACCACTGAACTATTGCTCACTACTGTTGTTATAATCCAGTGGCCTGGAACTACAGTTCTAGTGAGCTAGATACCTGGAACTACTGTTCTTATGATTAGAGGCCTGGAAATGCTGTATCTATAACACAGATACCTGGAACTAGACGTTAAGATGCAGAGAATCAAAACTCTTTCGAATGTACTGTTAGGATCAGCAACTGTAAGGGATGTGCCATATGCAGGTTTGGAACTACCTCCACTGGAATGCAGAGATCTTAGACCATAGATTTCATCATGTAAAGGGTCAGAAACGATCATTACAGTGATTCAGAGGTCATGAGCTATCAACACGGCAATGCAGAGATCTAGAATCATAGATGTTATCATATACTATACTATCATATATCATACTATCATATACTCAAACTAATATCGCTGCAACGGAGAGGGTTTGGAACCATCGGTACTGAAGTGATGAGGTCTGGAACAATAATCATCCTCATGTGAAGGTTTGGAATTATCAGTACTGTATTGCAAAGGTCTTGAACTATGGATGCTATCACACGGAGATTTGGAATCAAAGATTCCATCATGTGATTTTGCGATATGCTAAGATCACAAGTTACTATGTGTTTTACGAAAAACCTGTAATTCTAGCGTGACAATGAGGGAGTGGTCGCTGTCGTCTGACTGTCATCACTCATTTATAGAGGGTCATTCTCAATACTTGAGACTGTCAAAAATTGTCTCCGTCATCAAACTGTTATGAGATGATGACGTCAAAACGTATCACTGTCATATATGACAGGCATGACACTGTTAATTGTGTTGGTGTCGACCTGAGATCTGTCAAAACGGATGACTGTCAAAGCTTATGTCTGTCACAACACGACTGTCAGAACGAATGTGGCATTATGAGGGATCTCTACTGGCAAGTGATAATTCGTAATTGTGGACTGTGGTGATAAAAACGGACGCTGGATGTAGAGTTCTGGGGAACACCTCTCTTAAAAATCAATTGTACGTTAGTTCCTTCAGTCGTGACGTCACTGGACGATGAAACAGTACGTAGCAGCGACCGACCGACAATGAGTGGTTGTATAGGCGGCGGTGCGGGCGCGCGCGCATCATGATGAAACGAATTCATCAAATGACGACCCCTGTGGGTGGGTGGGGGAGCAGGATTTGTGCCTCGATTCATCAGACGACATAATGAGCGACCAATAGTCAGGCTAGGGAGAGGACGATCAATATTTGTGAGAGGGGGAAAGTTTGGTGTTGGTGAGGGGGAGGTGGTGGTGGTGAAGGGGAGGTGGTGGTAGTGATGGTGGTGGTGGTGAGAAGTGATGGTGGTAATGATGAGGGTGGTAGTATGGGGGAGTGCACCGATGGTAGGTGTGGCAATGATGGTGGTGGTGTCAATGTTGGGAGGGGTGGCAGCCACGGAGGGAAGCTTGCTACTGACAACGTTGTAGGTGATGACAGTGAGGGGGTTGTAGTGATGATCATAGCCTTGGAAAGGATGATACTGGAGATGGTACTAGTGGTGACGGTACCTGTGCTAGTAACCATGATAGGGATGATGGTAACGATGGTAGGGATGATGGTAACGATGATAGGGATGATGGTAATGATGATAACGACGGTAGGAATGATGGTAACGATGATAGGGATGATGGTAATGATGGTAGGGATGATGGTAATGATGATAGGGATGATGGTAATGATGATAACGATGGTAGGGATGATGGTAACGATGATAGGGATGATGGTAATGATGGTAGGGATGATGGTAACGATGATAGGGATGATGGTACTGATGATAGGGATGATGGTAACGATGATAGGGATGATGGTAATGATGGTAACGATAATAGGGATGATGGTACCAATGGGAGGGATGATGGTAACGATGGTAGGGATGATGGTAACGATGATAGGGATGATCGTAATGATGGTAACGATAATAGGGATGATGGTAACGATAATAGGGATGATGGTAACGATGGTAGGGATGATGGTAACGATGATAGGGATGATGGTAATGATGATAGCGATGGTAGGGATGATGGTAACGATGATAGGGATGATGGTAACGATGGTAAGGATGATGATGGAAGGGGTGCTGGGATTACGAGGAACAGAGGACTATGTGATAAAGGACAATTGGTTCATTAGGGTGCAGTCAAGGGGTACTAATGGGTAGGAAGAACTAAGGGACTGTAAAGAGCGAGCCGCAGGAGGGGGGCTGTGGGGAGGGTCTCATTCATATTAATGGGCAGAAGTTGATGACGGACAGTAGATATAGAAAACATGATAGCACGATGATAACGATAATAATCATAATGATAACAATGATAACAATAATAATAATTATGATAATGACAATGATAGTAGATAAACAGTAATTTGCCACAACCATTGAAACACCATAGGTATAAGGGGAAACTTGAAGTTGTCCTACGAAAGGAAAATGAATGTTGAAAGAAATGGAACAAGGAGAGAAGAGAGATGAAAAGGGTGAATACAAAGGATGGAACAGTTGGGTAGGGAAGCAAGGTCATCTTGGGAGGGACCATACATGTAATTACCAACAGAAATTATATTTTATTTTTGAAGTTAAAATGACAAGAAAATCATAGATGGTGTTACAGTGGTGTATAGTGTAGCGTGGTGATGAATGGAGGTGTTTGGCTATGTATGGTGGTAAACTGTGGCGTGTTGCTGTATGATATTCTATGGTATTGTATGGTAGTGTATGTGAAATATGATTATATATGGTGCTGTATGGTGGTATCTGTTCCTCACACAAGAGACTGCGGAAGAAACAGCCCGTCACTTGCCACGGATCCAGCCTCAGTGGCTGGATCGCATACGGTCAGCTCATGAGCCAAAACGGTGCCCGTGATGATAACTGCAGAACAGAAAGAGGGAAGCAACATTTCTGCCGAGAAAGAAGGATGAATCAAGAGAGGTCAAAGCAGCAGTGTAAATGAGGCAAAAGCCTCTTGATTCCATTTTGACTGACAGACGGATGGAAGAAAAGTCATCCAAAATATGAGATTAGTACTTTGACCCAGAGTAAGTGTAACCCTTGTCAGGGGCGTATCTAGGGGATATAACGCCTATGGCAAGCACTGAAACTGCGCGCCTGGCTTGATTAAGAATATACATACAGTGGATATATATAAAAATACATACAGTATAATCATAAACTGTTGAAGAGTTAGGCCAAACTTAAATTTATATAAACTCTTAAAAGACTTACGTGATCCAAAGTGTAACGTACAAATTTTCATGCAACTGATCGTAGCAAAATATTACTGTAGTTGAAAAGTTGGCGAGTTTCATTTTAATCTCACAAAACCAAAACTGTTCAAAATGTCAATTGAGTAATATATGTTATAAACCAAACCTGGTGAATGGCACCCAGGGCACCTGCCCTACCTGCCATACCCTAGATACACCACTGCACTGTTACAAACATCATAACTCGTTCACCAATTTCTTGTCCTCAATGTTTCAAGCATTATAATTCCCCTAACTTCCTGCTTATCTCGAGTGTTCGAACAACATAACTCCACTGACTTCATTTTTTCTCCTTACTGTTACAAGCATCATGACTCCCGTAACTTTATCCATTTCTTATGTTACTGTTACGAGCATCATGACTCCCGTAACTTTATCCATTTCTTATGTTACTGTTACAAGCATCATGTATTTTGTTCCCCTCAATGTCCTTCTGTCACTATCGGTTGACCTGTTACCTTAATACACTTCTTATCTTCACTGAGAAAAGCATCAAAACTCCTCTAACTCACTTCTTATTCTTACTATTGGGAACATTATAAATCCACTAACCTTAATGTAATTCCTATTATCACTGTTTTTCCATCAAAACAACATAAATGTGTTGTGAGACACTTATATTTTCTTGTTTGTTTACCTTCACAGCAGCACTGTGCTGAACAGAGTTGCAAACTCAAAGTTTCTGATGGCGCTAAGTTCACTCCCGAAAAGCGCTAACTTACTAAAATGACATCAGAAAAAATACTCTTCTAATTATTTCTGCTCTTTGACCTATCGGATTATAAATAAAAGATACGACTGACTGCTTTAACACTGAAATACTCACCATTATTCCAGATTTGCTAATTCTCAATCCGCAATCTCTTCACCCTCTGTGTCCTGAGGATGTAGTCACTATAGGGGGAACCGGTGAAATGCATCCAAACTGAACCTTTTCAAACATTTTTTGACCATGTTCATTTCGATGAAAATTAACTGTTTAAGATTTGTATCATCTTTGTTATTCCGATAGGTTTCGATTAAACTTCTTGAATCACATTAGCATATTTTGATTAATGTTTGAATTTCCTCATTTATTGAAATGACACTAAGGTTGGCCCTAAATGTAGAAGAGGCGCCGAAAAAACGCGCTAAGGTGCTAAATACAAAATTTATCTATGTGTTAGATATCTATGCAACTGTTAGATCTATCGGTAAAAGCGCTAAGTTGGCAATATAGCAAAAAAGCAAATTCTCCCGGGCGTCTCGTCGTCGGCGGGCAACACCAACATTCTCGAATGACCAGCAACATCGAGATTCGTTCAATTGTAATGATGAACAATGATGAACAACTTGTTACTAATGTAGTCCTTCTCCAAAGGAATGAGGCTGTATATACAACTACTGGAATAAAGCTACTACATAGGGGAGGCCGCCTCCTTTTTTTTATATTCTTTGATACTTATTTTCTAGTGACTTTAGACAGAGAAGGGAATAATTTCTTTCTAAATAGATTGTTGATAGAATTAAAAAGTAACATTCTACCTCAATTTGACGAAAATTGAGTGAATCAAAACCAAACATTGTAACAGTAAACTGTGTAATGTCAGAGCGACACTGGCTCGTGTTTAAAATGAAGAAATTGCCTTTCATGTTCATGTTTGCGTTGTTCTGAGGTAAAAATAGTGAGAAGAAGGAGAATATTGATGATAGACGAGTGATGCTATTTGTAACTGTAAAGATAAAAAGTGGGATGAAGTTGGAGAAGTTATGTCTCTCATAACAGTAAGGATGAGTGGAGTGAGGAGGTTAGGATGGTAGTAACAATTAAGAACAAGTGGATATAAATTTGAGGAATTATGATGCTTGTAACTGTAAGGAAAAGAAGTAGAGAGGTGTCATGCTTGTATCATTAAGAACAAACCAAGTGTAATTAAGATGTTGATCGACAATAGCTTTTCGTATCATAGATTACCAGTGAATTGTCATTGATAACATTAAGTGAATATTTGCTCCCTCTCTCCTTGTTTGTTTATCATTTTGATCATTTTCTGATTTTATATGTGGTATTCCCTCTTCAGTTGACCCATTAATGGTAACAAATATCTCCATTAGTACTCGCTTGATACAAGTAGATGTCCTAATATGAATTTGAATACTTGTAATCTTTTAGTTAGGAATCAACAGGCTTGTCAGACCTGTGTGAACATAGTTCACTTTTTAGTATGAACACTGGTGGAGGAAACGGGTCATGGTACATTGATCCTGGCCTAACACATCAGACTGCAGTTTTAATTATATAATTACTACATGGGGGAGGGGGAGGAAACGGAAAAAAACTTTTGTTTATTAATAATGGAATTAGGCTAGTTAAATAGTTCATCTCTAACGACCATTTAAGGAATCAAAACAAGCCTTTATGATGGTAAACAATGTGTGACGTCACGACCAGCTGCAGCAGGTAAAGGAAGGACCAAACTCGAGGCTACTTCATGTTCATGGTTGTTCTGTGTTGAGGTAAGGCCAGTCTGAACAAGAAGTGGACTGCAATTAGAGATGGTGTAATGTTTGTAACAGTAAGGACAAGAAGTGTAGTGAATTTGATGAATTATGTGATTTGTACAAGAAAGACAAGTGAATTCAGGTTAGAGTTTTGATGTGTCAGAAAGAATGAGTTAATTCCGGTTAGAGTTTTGTTGATTGTAACTGGAAGAACAAAAGATTGGGTTGAAGGTGCATTCACATCCAGTTGTATGGAGGACTACATTGCATGAATGCAGCTGGCAACAATAATACTGGTATAGTATGACTTATGAAATTGAATTTGATTTTGACAGCTTTCACATAATAATGTTAATTAAACCCACTTTTTCCCACTTTTTCCGTGATCCTCACCAATGACTTATTTATTGTCATACGACATGGAAAGTTGAATATAGTAATTTCTCAGCTTACCCCCACATGGAAAGTAATTATGGATACTGAGTGATTTTGGTGTACAGTGCTAGTGTAATTTGTAGCAATTTCAGTTACAATTGCAGATCATGATTTGCTGCATTTTTTTATGTTTTTATTTCATCACTTTCCCGTGTTAGTGAGATTACATTAGGAACAGACAAAGAATGGCCGCATCTTCACACTTAGTGTCTATCTGTCATGTGTAATGCACTAAAACCTCAGCTCCCTATCCACTTCCACGCCCCATAGACCTTTCCATGGTTTACCCCGAACACTTCACGTACCCTGATATAACGGCACAGTACTAATTAAGACGATGATATTGAAGGCTGTATATACCATGGACAATTTAGAGTTGATTAACGTAGAAGTAGGTGAAACACTCAGAAGACTTCATCTTACCTACAATAATAGCAGAGATACCAAGTAGAAATATATCCACATTAGATTAGTCTTCTGCTTGGGATTGCATAGATTCCTTGCATGTAGGGAGGGTGGCTGGTGTGTGTTTAGCCTCTCGGTCTGTTTTTTGTTTCTTCACATTTGCTGGTATGTTTCTACTAGAAAATGCAACATCAAGATATATCCTAACTGCTAGGGAAATTAGACGAGGTCTTCATAGGTTTTGTTGATTCTTTGTATTTCACATGAATTTATCTGAAAATTTTCCTATTAATTCATAACCCTTACTACTGTTGCCTTGTGTAATACTGCAGAGTAAGTTGTGGTGTTCCTAGTGAGGCTTCATAACTCGCTGTAATTCCTAAACACTGTTGGCATTTTGGAATGAAATCACTTAATATCCAGATGTAAGGGTGAAGTTATTGATAACCATTAACATTACTGCTTGCACATTGTACTCTCACTTTATTATGGTAAAAATTTATAAATATCCCATAAGTGAGACATTTGCAACAATTGTCTGTGCATAGTTGGAACAAAATTTCAAATATCAAAAAGAATGCCTCTTTGTATGTTTGCTCGTGATTAACTAGAATGTATTTCTCTAAGTAAGATTAACTGGTGAGGTTGCTTAACAATTGCTATGCATCCTTTAGCATATGCTGTACTGCTGCCAGGCATATGAGGTGCTCCAGGAGTATATTCAGGCACATTGAGATAGATATGTGGTATTTTTGTAAGTTTTTGTCTCAAACAAATGAATGCTAATGATTATCAATAATATCTATTATCTTGTATGACTTATGCAACTTTAAAGAGTATTGCATAACATGAGGGTGCAAATTCCAGTGTCCTTGAAGTTTCCAAACAGACAACCAGTATATAGGAAGACTATAGGCCTGTGGTGTCTTGAAACAATTGGTGAGATGCCACTACAAGTATTGATAGCTGCATATGTTGCCTCAAGGGAGAGGCAGCCAAGTCTAGAATTAAATCTCATATGTGTGAAAGTTTTGTATGAGGTCAGCAACCTTCTGCGTGCCCATAAACTCAATAACTGCTGGAGAAGATTTGTTAGTAGGTAGAAAACCCCTTAATTGCCTGTAATAGGAGTTTTTATGTGGAAATACCAGAATTTCCAAATCCAGCTCTTAATTGTATTGCAAGAAGAAAATCCGTTTCTTTTCAACCTCTGAAACCTCACCAAGCATAAGGAAGTGCAGGGTTTAATACAAAAGGGGTAGCGTGAAGCAAATGCAAGAAAGGTAAAGCATAGATAAAGTTAGGTGAGATTCTATCAGTTAATATTTTTGTTGTTATTTTGTCAAAAGATTACTCAAGTACCATATGCTGACATTGTATATTTTCCCTAATACCACTTTCTCATTGGATATGCAGTCAACCTGCCAGTCATCTTTGAGTTATTTTGAGGTAGTCTAGGGTTACGTACAAGTATGGTAGGATCAGGGGGCTGAAATGTTTTGTCGTCCAGTAAGGGTATAGGTAAGCTTCATTTGTGTAATTATTTTGGTATAACTTCCCAGCACTTCAAGATGGTAATGGGCAAGAACACAGTGATTGTCCTGCTGGACATAGAAAAATTAGAACGTGAAACTTGCAGGAAGAAGTTATGTTGGTATAGCAAACTTTAATAGTTGCTTGTCATTAAGGAATTTGTCATTGAGAAGTTGATTGGGTGTGAAAATTGTAGTGAAGTGAGGAAGTATGAATCCCTTTTAAGGTAATTTTCATTTTTGAAATATAGAATACTGAAGTGGAATTGATTTTAGGAGGAGTTGATATAGAAATATTACAAGAGAATTTTTTAGTCAAGAATGAGTAGGAGTGGGAGAAAAAGATCAAAGCTGACATAGAAGGAAAGTGGTTCGTTTAAGTGTCATGTTAATGACTGTGTTTATTATATCTTCAGTTGTTGTGGCTGATGTTTACAAATCTTTGTAATTATGGTTTATAGTGATGCACAGTATTTAGTCCAGTTAGATTAAACTTATACATCACCCGTGTATACTGGAACATTTTACATCATGGCTATGCATGATAACATTTTACATATTGAAAAATTCTTTTTAGTGGTGGTAAGTAAGTAGTGAAATTTTATATCACTTCTCTGTTGTAGTTTAAAAGTAAATAGAGATTATTTCCAAAAATGCTGCATCGTGTCAAACATGGCAGGAATGTTGAGATTTGGTGATTAGAGATGATGATCAACATAAGAGGGAGGAAACCTTGTGCATAAAAGAATTTGCAGTTAATGATTCTAAATGTTCTTATTTTCTCCTTCCTTTTCTAGGTTATATAGCCAGAATTCATCTCATCTGGAGTTTAAGCAGTTGAATGTAATAAAAGACCAAATGTAGAGAATTTGTCAAGAACTCTGTGTAACACAGTGATGCTTACAGAATACCTTCTTAGAGCACACCTCCACATTGGTTGTGCAAGTGTCATCATCAACACTCATATTGGTAGTGCAAGTGTCATCATCAACACCCCAGGGAGTTAGGTATTCCTGTTATTTACATCACAGCATGCTGAAACTTTTGTTATAAAAGCTATATACAAAGCATTGTACTGAAGATGAATAAACCATTGTTGCCGATATGGGTTGGATCTGTGGATGGTCATGAATACAGTGTTACATAATGCTTTCATATGACAGGTTATGCTATTATTTCGTATTGATTTTTTCCTTGTAAAAGGAGGGACAATATGCAGAACTTTACTCAGTACAATTTATTTAGCCATTTTACTTTAGACAATGAGCTGAGAAGGAAGAAATTGAATAGTTGTTTGGATATTAGCACAAGAAAATCGTTTCACCACTCAAAACTGTAATATGTTTTTTAATAGTATATGAAAAACCTTTAAAGCTCATGTTAAAGAAATTCATTGTTATATTTAGCATTCCATGGTAACTTTGTAGATGTGAACATGGAAGGTATCCCAGGCAGAAAGCAGTTACAGAGTTCAGAGTGCCATGAATCCCTCAGGTGGGGAAGCTGTGCAGGAGAACATATGACAGAGCAGTCAGGAGAGACCTTTTGTCAACACCCAGAATACAGTGAATTATTTACACAGAAAAGTTTGGTAGAGCTTTTAAAGAGCCACAAAGGAATCAATCCATTTCTTTGTCCAGAATGTGGTAAATCATTTAGTCGGAAAGTTAATTTGATACAGCACATGAGGATTCACACTGGAGAGAGACCATATCCTTGTTCAAAATGCAGTAAATCATTTGCACAGAGAGGTAATTTAGTAGAACATATGAGAGTTCACTCTGGAGAAAAACCGTATTGTTGTTCAGTTTGTCGTAAAGCCTTTCGTCAGAAGTCGAATTTAGTAACACACATGAATGTTCATGCTGGAAAGAAATCATATCAGTGTTCAGAATGTGAAAAATTCTTTAGTCGGAAAGGGAGTCTGGTTCAGCACATGAAAATTCACATGGGAGAAAAATTTCAGTGTTCAGAATGCGGTAAATCCTTTAGCCGTAAAGGAAATTTAATTAAACATATGACAAATCACACAGGAGAAAAATTTCAGTGTCCAAAATGTAGTAAGAGCTTTCACTGGAGAATAAGTCTCTCAAGGCATATGAAGATTCACATGGCTGCTACAGTGAAAAGTCAAACAGAAGAAAAGTGTTCAGGAGTTCAGGAAGGGAAACTTTCTGGAGAGAAGACAGCTGTTTGGAATGGCAGTGATGAAACTTTCTTTTGTGATGAAAGCAGTCAAAGAATTGATTACAAGATCTGTCAACCACTCCTCTCTTCTTGTCATGGTAAAGGTAACCATGTCCCGACCAGGTGCTGTGAAATGAAGTTATCCCATCCAACAAGTGGTGGGTATATGATGGACAGGTCAGTTGTGATGATAAACTGCTTTTGGGAGGAAGTGAAAAAGGAAAATTTTGAGGTAGATCATAAGTCTTCTATAAAGTTGGAGGATACTGAAGATTGTGTTTTTGTTAAGGAAGAATTGTGATGATAACCTTTCTGTTTGCATAATGCAGGCTTTTGTGTGTTACATATGAATGTTTGTTATTTACAATATAATACCTTTATGTTTTATCAAAAGTTACAAAATCAGTACTGAAGCAAAGCAGAGAATAAGGTGCACTATCTGGCTTACACAAGGTGTTGCAAAAATGTCTGATCTTGCCACTGTATCTACATCTTTAAATATTATCATGATACTTTGCTCTGTAATCAGCTATCTGACTCAGGTTTTGATCATATTGTATGCACAAAGAGTTCTATCAATTTTTCTGTATCTTCAGATAACTCAAACTCTAATATGGCAGGACTTTATGAAAAAATGACATTCCAAACATCATGTTTTCATGAACATTTTTTACTTCAGCCTGTTCCAAAGCAGCCAGAATACATATATAATCGTTTTTTAAGAATGTATTTCATCAGCTAATACTGTCCCTGAAAAAATCTCTGACTTACCATTTTGAATAGGGTTATTATTTTCAGATTTTATTCGCAAAACAAATTTTGTTACACATTTATTGTGAGATGTCATGTGTCAGATGACATGATTAGTCACCTCAGTTACACCTTGGTATTGAGAGTGGAGGGTTGCAACATTTGCTTGCTGTCCTTGTGTTTAGTGGTATATTTGCTATTTTGGTTTGGATAATATTATTCCTCTTCCAGTAACTAACCATGTGTCTCAAAGTTATATCCCAGGAAAAAAGCCCATGTTCTTTCTCGAAGGAAGAAAATGTGCTTACAAGTGAAATTTCAAGATGTAGTGGCAAGGCCATGTTCACCATTCGGATGCTTTTTTCTTCCTTCTAACATTACTCCTATCCGAAGAGCTGGGTCTGAGTGACTTAGGACAACTAGTAAGGCAACTGATAACTTAATGAAGCATAAGGTGCTGAGAAACCAATCTTTATCAGATTATCAGTCACCTTACTAACCTTTCTAGGTAGATCAGACCCAACATTTTGGGTGGGATGATGTTAGATGAAAGAAAAAACCTTTGGATGGTGAACTTAGCCCAGCCAGTTCATCTTGAAATGTCACTTGTTGACACATTCTCATGCTTCCAAGCAAGAATATGGGCCTTTTCTCTTTTTTTTGAAAACTTCTTAGGACCCATGGTATTTCTCAGAAAAACAAAAATATCTCTAAACACAGGGACTGCACACAAAAGTTGCTTCCCTCCACTCTCAGTATCATGGAGGTAACTGAGACAGCAGATCATATCATGTGTCCTCTATGACTACCATTCTGCCTGACTCATGAGACCCCCACTATAAGTGTGTAATGGTATTTGTTCCATGGATAAAACCTGAAGCATGAAAGCCCCATTCTAAACTGTGATCATAGATTTTTTTTTATGGACACTAGAATTTTAGTTTCAGAAGAATTTGTTGACCCTTGGAAAAAAATCAACAGTACCAGAACAGACAAATCTTTTAACTTAACAGTGACTATAATAGTGTAGCTTGAAATTGGGTATTAAAGCAAAAATAGCCTGCATTAGGTACTTACTAAGGGTCCAGAAACATAAAAGTAGCTGTACCACAAATATATAGCAAGGAACCTTCTTAAGTTTCAGCCTGCATCTCAGCCAACACTCAGAGCTGTCTACACTTTCTTTTCAAGTTCCATTGTCATGTTTAGCATGTGGATGGAAATAACTTAATTCACTCTTAATATCATGCTATCTCCTTTTTCATTTCTTTGCTTATTGCTCTGTACTTGAGTACTCTTGTGTCCATGATTGCCTAGGATTCTGTCTTCAAATACCTAGGATACTGTCTTGATGTACAATACTGTTCAAAGGCACCTGGAAAGCTGCGTTTAGGTACCCAGTGCACACAGATACTAAGGATGCTTCTTTGTATTACTTTTATGCTCATAAATACCTAGGATGCTGTCTTGTAGTATCTTATGCCTATTATAGGTACCTAGATGCTTCCTTAAGACCCCTCTGTGGCCACAAGGTCCATAGTGTTGCTATCATAAAGACTTCTGTCTTCATGGATACCTAGGATGCTGTTGTTAGGTATCCTGGATGGTGCCTTGAGATACCCCTCTGCTAATAGCTGGTGTTGAAGATATTTCTTTGGCCACCATGGTAACACAGTTGTATATCTTGTTCAGTCTTGTTTTAATGTAGCTGAAAATGTGGCCTTTCATTTGCCAGAGAAGAGTGGCCTTACATAGATTAACAAAGAATTCAGTAAGGTATTAATTTCTGGAAGATGCTGGATATATCATATCTAGGATGTTTTAGGTGTAGTAATGAGATGAGCATTGTGTTATTGAGTTATGTGAGTGTTGTGGTCAAAATTATGTTACATATTTAGGCATGTAATGATGAGAAAACAGGGATATGTTGGATGTAATTGTACTCTCATATACACTCTCCTTGTAAACTCTCAGTCTTGCATGCTTTCCACCTGCCCAAACCACCTCCAATTATTATGTCTCATCCACTCTTATCTCTCCACAGCTCATGTCCTCTGCATTTCCTGCCATACCACATCTCTCATACATCCCCTCATTTCTTTCTTATTTCATTCCATCTAGTCATACCACATGCTCATCTCAAATAGCTAATTTTCACAACCCAGATTCTTGACATCTGTGACTCATTCCATGTCCAAGTCTTGGCTGCATTGGTCAGGGTTGGGAGGCCTATGCTGTCCCTCGAACCTCTCTTCACTTCCATACTTATGCCTCTACCCTTCATTATTCTATCAAGGGACTGAGTGACTCTTCTACCCAATATTGTTCTCTCCATGATCTCTCCTTCCATGTCACCAAATCTTCCAAAGCTCCTAAATATTTAAATTCTCTGACCTCTTCAGTTAATTCTCCCCTATATCCAAAACAAAGTTTAGTACAATTTCTTTCACTATATGGTTTTGCAAAATATCTTTCATTCTGTTTCCTTACAAACACCATAACTTTACTTTTAGTGGCATTTACCTTCAGTCACCCATGCTTATACACATTATATACACACTTACAACCACAACACAGTATCATCCACAAACAGGCTTGCCACTAGCCACCATACCTCACTCCCGCACTCTTTCTCTACACCCCATTTCCTTTGTTTTGCTTTCATCTCTCTTATCACTCTATCCATATATATATATATATATATATATATATATATATATATATGTATTAAAAAGCTATGACAAATGCATTGGCTCCTAAATAGAAGGTTTTCACACCATCAGACAGTTGTCTTCTTAACCCATATATCCGAAACACATCCCATAATGCACTCCACTTGACTGTCGTGTACATTCTCCAGATCCAAAAAAAGCTGCTTAAAGCTTCTTACCTATTGCTAAATAATTTTCCACATTCATCTTTACCACAAAAATTAGGGCCACACATCCTCTACCTTTCCTAAGTCCCCCCTTGCTCTTCACTTATTCTGCCTTCATCCACTTCCATCACTCTTATCAGTCAACGTTCTTGCATATACTTTTCTATGTTACTTAACAGGAATGTACCTATTTGTACTGTATGGAGAGGGAGTTCTACACACATGGGGCCCCATCACTTGAAAAAAAAATTTTGGTGTCATACAACTTCTTAAATTTATGTATGCTGTCTGTATTAATCCTATCCTCAGTCATACTGTTCAATTCATCCACCACCCTTCTAATGATATAATTAGAAAATATATAATTCCTTACATCTTTCAACATTTCTTGATTAATTTCTCGTTATATCCTCTGGTTACAATGTACTTACATCTCTCAAAGAACTGTTCACTGTCCATATGATCAATCAAAAATTTGAAAGGTTGTGATTAGGTCACCCATCACTCTTCTCTCTTCCAAGGTGGACAAATTTAATCTGTAGCTTTTTCTTGTAATTTAGCTCTCTTCATTCTGGTACCATCTTTGCTGTCATCCTCTGGACCTCCTCTGTTAGTTCTGTGTTAGGTTGGGTGACCAAACTTGAAAAGCTTGTTTGAGTTTTGGCTCTGTGTATCATATGAATGGCTCGCTAGGTATTTCTGTATACTTGAAAGCTTTTCTAATGTTTGCCAGGAGATAGTTTGTCTCCTTTACTGCCATGTGCTTGCTGATACAATGAAGATAAATTGTAATGTTAGTCATATTACATTATAAAAAGTCAGAGTTGATACCTCAATGTTTTTCTTCTTGAGAATACCATTTCCTTTGTTGGACAGCATGAATTCCCAGTCTTTTGGAGTGAAATCTTACTCTTAAAATGGGGTGTGTTTCCATAAACATTGTCTATAGAGGATAATTTTGCAAGGAATCGGTCCTTTTATGTGGGTACATATCGCTGTGTTTCTCCAGTATTTTGACACCTTTTTTCACTGATAATCTTATCAAGTTCATTTTGTAACACCATATGTACTGAATATGGTGTACATCTTTGTAAGTATTTGCAATAATTAAGATGTTTTCAAGCAACATTTTAAAGAACTGTGTTTATCACGAACAGGGCTGACCAGTCTTGGCCATGGTATTTTTTGGGGGGGGACTTGTTTGTCAAACTGGCAAACCATTTTTTTTCTTAAGCTGACATTAGTTTAATGATGAGATGGGATGGCTGTAAGAAAGAAGACATTGACTAGAATAAAACAGAATAGAAGACTTGGAGTTGCTTGAGAGGTTTGGTAAATATGAAAAGTACTGTTACATGTACAGCATAAAGGAAACTGTAATGGAGTAATTCCAGCTTTTTTGTATGACTAAAACCTTAGGGTTTTTTCCCAGGGACTCTTGAGTCAGCAACGATAGAATGGTCAAGAGGAGTATTTGGAATTCAGATGTGTAATAAGGAACTAAAATCAGAAAACTATGTGGGAAGAGAGTTTAGATAGACTATAGTTTAAAATGTCCTAGATTGGATTGTAAAAATCCACTCAATACGTAGATATGAAATTCTGTTGTCCTGGACTTGTTGGTATCAGTATTGATAGAATAGCAAATATGGAGGCTAAAGCTGCTTTATCAAGAAAGGTGGATACAAATGATAATCTTGATAATGATTTAATAGGTAAAATAAATGATGTTGTATGTATATGACATCCTAATGAGACTTTGAAGCTCAAATGAATAATAGACAGTGACTGCAGAGAATAAAAGAAATGTATTGGAGTATGGCTTTCCACTTGCAGCTAGAAATGTCATTTTGAGATGAAATTATGTTGACTGAAGATTGGTTATATCATGTTAACCCATGTTTACTAACTAAAGGGCCTTCTCCAATATGTAAACCTGCAATTGCAATATGGTCATGAAACGTACTAACAGGATGCCAAAATCCAAGTCTCTAAGTCATATATGAATTTCATAATGATAGAAAGAAATAAAAGTAACTGAGTAGGGGAGAAACAATTCTACCTCTATATTCCCTGCATGTCGTAGAAGGCGACTAAAGGAAGTAGGAGTGGGGTGTTGAAACCCCACTCCATATCTTGCATTTCAGATTTGAAAAGAATGAACAGATGTAGGAGCTAAGGACAGAGTGTTTAAGCTTTCTGAAGGCTCGGGTCAGGGTGTCTATATGTGTGTGGATGTAAACATAATGAGAAGATAGGAGAGTTAGGTAATATGTTTGAGAAGAAACCTGGATGTTCTGGATCTTGAGTGAAACAGAGCTTAGGGGTAAAGGAGAAGGAACATTTTAGAAGTAAAGTCAGGGGTTGTTTAGAGGACAAGAGCTAAGGAAGAAGTAGCAATCCTCCTAAAGCATAAGTTATGGAAGTGTGTGAAAGTGTAAGTAAATTCTAGATTGATATGAGTAAAAATGAAAGTAGATTGTAA
>JAUTXX010050539.1:0-17765 GCA_032273605.1 Panulirus laevicauda
AAATGGGGTGTTATTAAACACTATAAATGGGGTGTTATTAAACACTATAAATGGGGTGTTATTAAACACTATAAATGGGGTGTTATTAAACACTATAAATGATTTAATAGTCCTTTTTTTCTTGTTTATCATTATGTTCTACTTATTCTTAATACCAGAGTCTCTAACTTGCCTAACTATTTCTTGCTCTTTATTGTCGTAAAGATATTTTAATTTAATTCTTCCGTTTATGCTCTTTCCTTTCTTTACTTAGGCAATCAAATAACCCATCTTTTCTTGTTCCTCATTTTTTTATCTGTTCAGCTAACAATGTTATGCTCCCTTCGCCCTTTTTTTTCGGATGATTTCGTTTCTAATCGTTTCCATGATGCCAAACGTTTCTAAACGTTTGCGTGATATAAAACGCATCTAAACGTTTGCACGATATAATACATATGTAAACGTTTGCGTGACTGGGAAAAAAATAAAGTTACCAAATGTTTCTGTGATACAAAAGTTTCCAAAAGATTACATGATACAAGACGTATCTTGATGTAAGACGTTTTAAACGTTTCCTTAGGACGAAAGGTATTTAAATGTTCGCTTGATGCACATCTCCAACACGTTTTCCTGATGCACAGTAATAATTACACGTTCATTTCCTCACTAAAATGCTTTGGCATGGAGTTCGCCTGCGTGCTTCTCACATCCCAGCAAGCATATATACCCCCTGTTATACATATCATGTATTAACATAATCATAGCACTTTATGTCTACTTGGCTCTGCTCTGAATTATAGATGGCAATTATAGTCATTTCATTTAACTGCCAATTAGTTACCCATGATGACGTGGATGAGTTCCCAGCAGCAGAGTAAGTGTGTGTCTGTCCGTGTGTGTGTGTGTGTGTAGGTGTGTGTGAGTGTGTTCTGAAGGGCTTTTGCTGGTTCCTCATGCATTTCGTCTTCACACGAATTTCGGTTATTTCTGTCATTATCATCATTATCATCATTATTATTGCTATTATTACTACTATCATTATCATTATTATCATTATCATTATTATTATTATTATTATTATTATTATTATTATTATTATTACTATTATTATTATCATTATTATTATTATTATTATTATCATTATTATTATTATTATTATTACTATCATCATTATCATTACACCTCGCCTCCTCACATTGTTACCTCCCCCACCCGCTTCCCCTGCGTGGAGAACACTACAGTGTAGGGGTTTTAAACTTTCTCCTCCCCACACCAATCTCAACTCTTAACTTCTGTCATATTTCGCTCCTATTTCATATCTGTCATTCTTCTGTCTATACCGTATCTGTCACTGGGGTCTTGTATCTTGTATCTTGTATCTGTCATATTTCGCAACGCTCCTATCTCATATTCTTCATATTTTGCAGTACCCCCATCCCATACCTATCGTCCTTCGCTGCACCTCTGTCCCATATCTATCGAATTTCACGACACCTATGTCCCGTGTTAGTCCTTTAACTTTCTCTGCAAATTGCGTTGATTTAGGCGTTTATCTTGTGTATACACAACAGGAGCATAGGACCATTATCTGCACGGTAGGAGCATAGGACTATCATTTACACAATAGGAGCGTAGGACTATTATCTGCACGGTAGGAACATAGAACCATTATTTACGTAGTAGGAGCATGGGAGGATTACTTACACTGTAAGGAAACAAGACCATTATTCACACAGCAGGAACATTCGCCCATCATTTACACAGTAGGAGCATAAGACCAATTTTCAGTGTATGATGTATCAGTGTCAGAAACCCGCTGTAATGTAAAGCAAAGATTATTGTATCATGGCGATCTATTCAGTCTATCATGTGATGTAGAAATTGCCAGCCACATCATGAGATGTCACTGAGTCATGATGGTCTACGACGAGTTCAAGATGCGCAAGGTCACCACAGCGCCCTAGCTGGGAAGCGCATATCCCACAGCAACGTCAGCTATGGACGTAAGATGAACACAAGACTCCCTCATGCATAAGGGAAGCCAGAATATAGCAGGAACTAAACATCCACGGACACACACACACACATACACACACACACACACACACACACACACACAGGAGTAGAACAACAAAGATGGAAAGAGAATTAACAAAGGTGTGTTACAGGAAAAGGTTAGAGGCTTTAACTATGCCCTTCCTGGAAGAGAGAGAAGAGTGAGGGGTGACCTGATCACAACCTTTAAGTTTTTGAGAGTGACAACATGGACAGTGAATAGTTATGCGAGAGAGATGTGAGGACAGAACAACCAGAGAACACAACATGAAATCAAGCCAGAAACTTAAGAAAGATTATTTAAGCAATTCTTATAAGAGACGTGGATGAATGGATTGACTGGGGACATGGTTAATGCAGACACCGTAAATAAATTGAAGAACTTGTATGATAATAGAAAATGTACAAGAGATGGGGGACCGGGGCTCGAGTGTACTACTCCCCCCCTGTACTGCACAAATAAGTCTCCACACAAACACACAAACACACACCAAGTCTGTAGGGTGTATGTAAATAAGGTGCCAGAACAACGTGTCCAACAAACCACACACACGCTCCAGTTAAGCCTACGTTCACATCTGTACTCTATAGGATTATCAACCACTTCTCCACGTGCATGTTCTCATGGCTAACCCCTTTCTTCACCCCCAACAAACCACACGAATTAAATGAAATTAGGCGACCGTAAGAAACACATGGTCTGGGCTGACGAGAAGCGGCAAGTGGTCAGGAGCTGACAATTGACAGGGTTATGGAGGTCAGGAATGACTTTGAAGTCTACGCTGTTGACTGACTCTCTCTCTCTCTCTCTCTCTCTCTCTCTCTCTCTCTCTCTCTCTCTTACGCCATGAACAAGGAGGTTAACTGCTACTTCTCCTCGTTGCTTCGTATGAAACCACGGGAGGGTGTCATTTGACTCCCCTCCCGTGTCACATTGGCTCCTGGAGGAGGAGAAGGTGTCTGGCTTCTTCGTCAGGAGCAGGGTGGTGGGAGTAGGGTGGTGGGAGTGTGTACGGGTGTTCTTGCCTTACGGCCTAACCACCTCTCACACAACCACAACACACCTGCCCACCAATGCACACCCCAAAAAGCTGTTTTATTTCTTTATGCGTGTTTTCCAGCAAGAATTGCCGTCCGTTGTGGCGACAATCGAAAAATTGGTTTCACTTTCTTCCTCACGAGAAAAACATGTTGAGAACAGGAAATTGGTTCTCGCTAAAGGAAACTTGTAAAAAGATTTTTTTTCCTCTCTCTCTCTCTCGAGGCCATAACCAAAAGCACCAACCCAGGCAATGGCTGCTTAAGTATATGGTTGTTCGCACATTAAGCGGAGGAGGGCGCCGCTGGGTCCTGGCCTGCTAGTACGGATGGGTTGGAGGACCTGCAGAGGTGTGAGAGGAGGAGGCGGGTGAGGGCGCCAGAAACACCCTGCCTCACCTCTCTACTCTCACTTGTACTCTCCCAGTGACGTCTGGAGACGAAACGCGACACGACATTTGACCTGGACGACCTGTATACAGTCACCTGAATCTCCTGTCAACCTTGGCCTCCTTTTGGTATTCATTGCCTTGACCCCTCGGCCTTCAGTACCTTGACCTTCTCTGGACCTTTAGTGTCTTGACCTCCTTTCGACCTACAGTGTCATGAGGTATAAGGCAGAGGTCAGGAGGTTAAGGTCATGTTGCTACTCGACCTCTCGAAGATCAACATTTCCATACATAAGTTAGCTAACTTTTTTTTTTTACACTAGCTTAAGCAACAAGGCCGGGCCTTAATTGAAATATAAAAAGATTAATGAAATAAAAAAAGAATAGAGACAAGGGAAATAATTTACGAAATTTGGAGGAAATGAAAAACCTGTCTTTAAAATATGCCAGGTCATAGTTGCTGGGAAAGACACGAGAAGCTAGAGAGTTCCAAAGCTTCGAGGTGTAGGGAAGGAAACAATTATCAAAATGGCCCACCCTTCAGTTGCCGCTGGCCACACAGTAATCATGTGACGCAGCAGCTTGCCGAGTATTGCGTGGTCTAGCTGGTGATTGGGGCACACAAGCAGCCAGCTCCCGGGAGCAAAACCCAAAGTAATACCTACAGAAGAGGGAAAGTGAACCAACATTGTGGTGTAGGGCAAGCGAGTCAAGTTTGGAAGTTGGCCTGGGTCAGTTTATCAGGTGGGGTAACACTTAACTCTTTCAAGTAAGGATGCAGAGCAGTTCAAGGTCGGATCAGTGCTTTGTATGAACGGAGCAACTGCTCACAAGAAAAGAGTTCGACATATATATATGTATCATACATATAATGTCCACATGTCGCAGCTTAATGACGCTTGGTTAATGTAACGAACGACCATAGGCTGGTAGTTGGCATTGGTCAACTCTTGTTACTGTTGTTGTTTTATTGTTATGGTCGGGGCAGCCAACCCGCGCTGCGGTGTCAGTTCCAGTCAATACCCACAAATCTTTTATTTCCATTACTTATTTTCATTATCATTATTTATCTTTATTATCATTATTATATCAAAATTACATATATACATTTGTTTTCCAATAGGTATTTAGGAATGATGACCTCAGTCATACATTAAATAGGGTTGCAGGCCTAATGACCTTCCCATAGGTCGATGGCCGTAAAACCCAACAAACAACAAAAGTTCCAATCAGTCAGGCAGCCAGCCGTCTCGTGCACTCTCTCTCGTCCTGTCCGTATTGCTGTTGGTTGGTTAGTAGAGAATTCGAGTTCTTATCCACTCTTTGAATACGGCCTTACATGACCTTTTCACCGCACACACACTATGTGCTGAAATTCCATGTCTCCACTTGTGTACCCATCCTTGCGAATGATCACACTCATGGCCTATCTTTAGTTCTATATGAAGAACTTTGGCCTTCTCGATAATCATCATCTCCCCAGAAATGCTCACACCTTCATTAGGTGGGAGCTTAAACCACTTTATAATCGCGCTATTTAATTCTGTACTCCTGGCACCTTTCAAAGTTTTCCGAAACTTTAAACTTTTCTGGCTTTCATTTTCTGCAAAAAATAACCTGAATATAAGAAATTAAAAGGACTGTTAATTAGCTCGGCTGCAGTGTAAACAGATTTTGGCGCCTTAACGTTGCTACCAGCGCCGCCCTGGGTGACAGATCCACAAACTAATGGCGGCAGATTCTAAACGTACTGGATTATGGGAGTTATCAGACCACAGAGCGTCGGGTTAGAGAGGTACAATGTTTAAAAGTAAATTTTGCTCGTCGTCGAGAGTCTAGTTAGCTACATGTCCAGTGTCGGATTTTTGAAAGGAGGATTTTAACTTTTCAGTAGGATATAAATTTCATCAGGTGTCGTATAAGGATAGGCCTGCCTCTTCTGTGTTAGGTTCCAATAATGTTTCTGATTACGGACATCTACATCTTCATATGAATTTGTTAGTGCCTTTCATGTGGCGCAATTTCTTTAAGATACTTTCATGATCATGATCTGTTGCTGCTCATTAAAGAATCTTTACCACACTTAGCAATACCAAGACGTGAAACAAGTTCGGCAGAGATTCAACTCTGGGATTAGCCTTCCCTTGCGCATGCGCGGTCTCAAGCCGCACCTGCGCACATCGTAGAGCCTCACTTTTGAATAAGTTGCGGGAAGATGGCCACCGTGTGTGTACCCGGGCTGGTCCCAACAATCTCGTTGTATCTTCGATCATCGCCGACTGTGAGCTTGTTCAGACTATCTTTCATAACGCAAGATAAGAGACACCGCTTTACGAACTGTTTGGTGAGTGGTTCTCTCTCCAAGAAACGCCAGGTTAAAGATTTGGTTAAGTGTTTTAACTCCACGTGTTTCCGTTCCCACTGTACTTCCGAGCCGCCCGCCCTACTCTTGTCGCCTGATGAAACATTGCTGGCGATGGGGAAGGGGCGAACAGGGCCGAACAAGGGCTGGGGGAGGTGTGGAACAGATAGATAGATATCAGGCCGCTTCGCCGATTCGTCATAGCTGCATAGATGGCGCAGCTGTGACCAAATTTAGCCAAAGATATGTAAAGAATAAACAGAGTCGTGGATAACTGTTCGTCGTGTGTCTGCATGTATAACATTTCTTTCGTGTGTCTGTATGTACAACATTTCTTCCATTAATATTATGTTCGGGCTTATGTTACTTTCGCGTTGGTGTTTTCTGAATACTGTTGACTGTGACCCCGTGAACTGCCCGGGATTCGTTCGTTTACCATTTTAGGTATTATTACCGTTTCGAAATCCAACGAGTTAGGTTAGGTGAGACTAGGTTAGGTTTGGTTAGTTTAGGTTAGGTTTGTTAGTTAAGTTAGATTTCTTAGGTTATGCAAGGTTTGGTTAGGTTAGGTTAAATTTGTTAAGTTAGGTTTGTTAGGTTAGTTTTGTTAGATTGAATTAGGTTCGTTTGGTTTGGTTTTTATGAAATTGCTCTCCCGATGGATTTTGTTAATGTCTTTAGAACGATTCTGGCCTTAATTTCTATTGCAAGTCACCAAGACTCGTCATCCCCCCCCCCCCCGAATCCCGCTTCCCATTCCTCTCAGGAGTTAATGAATGATTCTCGCTAGATATGAAAACCAGAATCGTTCAAAAGACATTAAAAAAAATCGGAAAAAAAGTCATTTCAACTTGCCAACACGTGGGCGACCGAAGCGTTAATTCTACGGCGTTTTTTCTGTCCGTGGTTCGCTCGTTTGAAGCATTTCCCTCCTTGAATGCATAATGTTAACCTCGCTATTCTTCCTCCACCCACCCACCCTAGTTTCACCATCCGTGTGATCGTATTCCAACTTTTTAAATCTTTTATGTGTTTCAGTTGTTTCGTTCTTGGATGTGATATTATACATTCCTCCTCAGTCAGTGGCCGTATTTTCACTGGTGTCCGTATTTCCTTCTCAGTCCGTAGCCGTATTGTTCCCTGGAATGTTCATATTAACCTAACGTCCAAGTCTTACCCTGGTTGTTCTTTTTCCTCCTCTACAACTACAACCCAGGTTGTGTTTTCCCTCAACTTCGATCCTGGTTGTATTCCCCCGCTACAGCTACAACCCTGGTTTTGCTTCTCCCCTCCACAGCCACGACCCTGGTTGTGTTCCCTCCACAGCTACAACCTTGGTTGTGTCCCCCTCCACCGCTACGACTTTGGTTGTGCTCCTCCCCTCCCCCCACCACAGCTACGACTTTGGTTGTGCTGCTCCCCTCCCCCCACCACAGCTACGAGGCTCGTAGCATCCCTCTACCCTCAGACCACACCCTCGTCCATCTCTCCCATCAACACACCCATCCCTCCCTCTGGGACCGTCACTTTATTTCCCGTTCCTCCTGAGACGCTGGACGGCGCCGCCACCAGCACCACCACCACCGCAGCCACTCGCCTTTCTCCCTCACCTTTCGGACCCGCCTGGGAAAGGCACGCCTTTTGGTTCCCCTTTAAGGGAGGTCGGAATCTGAGTTAGTAGCCACCGTTGGGGGAGGGTGTCCGTTCCCACGCCTCCCCCACGTCGCTCCTCGACCCCTAGATGAACCGAGGCTCCGTAGGCCATGCTCTTTCTCTCTTTGTTTCTGCTCCTCTGCACGTTCCTTTCCCTGCCGATACCCCCCCGCCGCCACAGGAGTCCAGAGTCTGAAATCGTTAGAGGTATTGAGGTATTTTGATTTCCATTTACCATGACCGTTTATGGACGCTGGGTTGCTTTATATCAGGAGCGAACCTTGTGGTGTTATTTGTTCGCTTTCCTTCGTTCTTTTTCTTATTTATCTCCTCTTCCTTTTCCTCATCTCCCTTTCTTTTATCCTTTTTTCAAAACGTCGCAACGATACTGGAAGGCTCGCTCCTGCGACTCCCCTCAGAGGATGGGTGTTGACCTCCCGCTAGCTTGTTCGTGTGCCTGAACGTCGCCCGTTCGTGCCGTGAGGCGTGGCCGGCCGCGCACTGAGGTGCGGACGGTCGCTTCTTGACTTGCGGCCGTACGCGTCGCGAGGTGTGGCTGGCGGCGCAGTGGGGTGTGGCCGGTTGGTTGCGCCGTGAGATGCGGCCGATCGCGTCGTGAGATGCGGCCGATCGCGTCGTGAGATGCGGCCGATTGCTTTGTAAGATGCGGCTGATTTGCGTCGTGGGATGCGGCTGATTGCATTTTTGGATGCGGCCGATTGCGTCATGAGATGCTCCCGATTCCGCTGCGGGCAGGAGCGAACCTATTCATGGGGCTGGCTAGGCCACTTCTCAGCCTAAGACACACCCAGGCGTTCCTTGGGACGGCGGTCGTCAGTCATGGGACTATAGAGTATAGCCTGCCCTCACCCGCTGCTCAAGAGACCACAGTGTCTTCAAACCTCACTATGGAGGGAAAAGAAATTCTAATCCCTCCTGATTCTTGCCTGAACGGCGCCTGACTTTCCGTGCTTGAAATACCGTAACACGGGATCCCAACGTGGGCGCAGAAGCGCCTTACACTAGGTCCGTAAAGAAAAAAAAGATAAAGTGCTCGGACGTCTGAAATTCCATTACCTTGTTAGCTGAGAGAGGCGAGCTGGAGGAGTGTCAGGGAATCTCTTAAGGAATTTTCGCCTCTGGGGCCAAGTTCCCAGATGGGCCTATATTATTTATCTGCGTGGAGATTAAATGATAAATATCATTGATGATGATGGGAAGCTCACGAGGAATATCACAACCCACATTGTTATACCAAAAAAAGGACCTCAAATAGGGCGTTTGTTTCTTGTTGTGAAAGAAAAAAAAAGGGGAGTGGGGCTTTTTGCTCTTGAATACTAGGGGGTGTAGAAGGAAAGGTTCTACCCTGTAGGAATCGTCCCGCCACAAAGTGTATTAACAGATGTCCTGAGGGATGTACAACTGTTAGAATCACACAACACTGGAGGCTCCGATGTGTATGATGACCAGACAACCATCTAGTTCAGGTCATGTTTTCCGAATCTGTTACGAAACATTCTCTGAAGCGGTGTTTCAGTGGCCTTGCTTCGTTGATCTTTGCTTCGTTGCAATGCTTCACTGCAGGTGAAAAATCCCCTTCTCCTATTCTTTGTCACCAACTGTGGTTATAATCATTACATCATTGTGTATAACATGACAGTCTTATAGTTATTTTTTTATTCTGGGTGTTCGCCATAATGCTTCATCTTCATTTAGTAATTACGCTCGCCTGTATCCGGGCGCGAACCACACGCGCGAATACTTCAACGCGAGATAATTCAACCCAGGGAAATGATGATGATGATGTTGTTGGCTAGGCTTCAAGCGAGCCAGGGGCCCCGGCCCTCCACCTCTGCCGCTGTGCAATTCTTCATCGCCGTGGGAACATAATTGCCACATTACTAAGCCAGAGTTTTGCTTTGGTTGGCATTCAAGCAGTTGGGAGGGGAGGGGGAGGAGGAGGAAGGGTTTGCCTGCATACCGCCTCCTATCTGGCATGATGAAGGGCTCTCTCTCTCTCTCTCTCTCTCTCTCTCTCTCTCTCTCTCTCTCTCTCTCTCTCTCTCTCTCTACAAAGAGTACGTGCGAAAGAAAAAATTACATTTTCTATACTAAAAACACGATAAAGACGATCTCCAAATGAGGCAGAGTTGACGAACGAGGAGATGGGTGATGACCAGTTGCGAATAACGGGGTCTCTAAACAACCAGCGCCTGAACCCGACCTCGCCACGGGTACTGGAGAGGACCGGGAATGCCACATCGGGGTACCGGGAATGCCACACCGGGATACCGAAGGCACCTCGACGCGGGCAGTCGGCCGCTGCAGCGGGCGGGCGGGCGGCCGGGCCACCACTTGACCTCGTTGCCAATTCTTGGAGTCAGAGGGCGTGGCGGGGGGGTAGAGGGCGGAGGGCGGGCGTGGCGAGAGGCTACTCTTGGGCACGTCCCGCCCACTTACCGACCACTCGCGAGGAATCGAACCCCACTTGACCAAGATGGGGAATAAACCTTAGCCTCGTTCCTCTTTTACATTCTTGAAATATTGATTTATCAGTGTGTAATCGAGTGACCTTTGTGTATATGTGTGTGTGTGTGTGTGTGTGTGTAATTGATTGATTTCTACTCTCCTTTTCTTTCCTTTTTTCCTTGCATCTGAGATAGCCTTTGACTTAGGCGTTTTTGCCAATGTCGGTCACTATACGAAAAAGATGATGGTAGGTTACGAGAACTGTTAGGGTAAGAGGGGTGTGGCAGCATCGGGGAGGATGGTTGAGCGCGCTGAAGAGGGTTTGCAAGAATGGTTTGGACGTAAACTAAGGAGTTCAAACGACAACAAACCACAGGGTCCTTTTTGAGGCTGTTTGTGAGAGTAGAAGATATCAAAAACTCACAGATTAGTGTGGTAAGAGTTAGAAGGCACATCAATGATTCAAAAAAAGAATGTGGAGACGCAATTGTTAGACGTTTGAAGCAAAATATTTATCAAGTCTATTCTTAGACGTGTCTATGTAGTACTGCTTTCAATCACTCTACTTGGTAAATATAATTCCATATTTCAACGATCCTGTTGGAGAAAATCACGAGTTTGTAACCATTTCTACGAATAAAATTAGACTAATCAAGTCCAAATTAGCCTCTCATAATTTTGCATGCTTGTATATTAGATCATCTTTTAACCTTACATTTTCTAAGCTAAATAGTCAGGTCGTTTGGTCGGCTCTCATAGGATTTATTTCTGAGTCAGGTAATCATCTTGGTAGGTCGACGGCGCACTGTCTCCATTGTTGACCCAAATTGAACGCATTATTCAAGATAGGGACAAACCAATGAAATGTAAGGAATAAGAAGATTTCCCTAGACTTAGATTCGAAGGTGCTGCTATGAATCCAAGAATTCTGTTTGCTCTCTTTAATGTTTACTTGGTTTAAGGTCATCAGAGATTATTTCGCAGAACAGAGATTATTACCATACAGAAACATTCAAAAGAAACGTTTATCACACTCGCTGATGATCAGTGACAGGGCAAGAATCGATGGACTCCATTTCCACAAAACCCTTTTGTGAATAAACTCCAGGTTATGCATATGGCAACGCCAACTCTGGCCAACAATATCGTGGAATTCCTTTCCAACAGACGGGCAAAGAGGCTTCATGGGTTGTTGAGTAAATGTACACATCCCAATTTTAGCCTGAAATCCACAGAGGAATTTGTGGAGATGTTGGAAACTGAAGGCCGTATGTGGCTGTTGGCTTCCGTTGTCGTTGAGAACCTCTTCACCAGTTTGTAGTTGGAAGCAAAAATCAGCATCATTCTCGACGTTGTTTATGACTCCCAAAACCACCTCTGATCCAACCTTGAGGTGATGACCTCTGCTTGTATCAACGAAGCTCCTCTTCGAGGACCCCCATGGCCTCTTTTCTGCTGCCAAATCGTCCTAGTGGTAAACCTTTAGAACTTCTTTGCGAACTATCATGTGTCACAGTGAAACCCAAATTTTGCAAGATTGTCACCTACATCGCATGATTTACTGCCGCTGTAGGGACGATATCTTCGTCGGCGTAAAGAGTCTACAACACTTACAGAAAGTCATGGAGGAGACGACATGTTCTCAAATCCAGTCTGAGAACGGCATCCTCCGTCTTTGACGTTCCCATCAGTGGTGAAGACGGCATCTTTTCCACTTGAATACACTACAAGCCAACTGATGTTGGCCAGGGCTTGAATGCGGCCCGCTGATGCCCATAACCACAACACAGTACAAGTGCTGTAAAGTCCTCCAAAAGAAGAGCCTTTGAGAACTAACTCCTCCAACTACTCCAATTGGTAGATAATCCCACGTGTTAACGATCTTGTTGATGAGAAAACATTCCGCCTCGTTCAAGGTAAAAGAAAAACGAAGTTTGCCCACGAGTCTGTATCCATCACTACGAGTGAAATCAGAAGAATCTATCCTTAAATAGCTCGATAGATCGAGATAATCGAAGCCTTTAAGTAATGTGAATACCTGTATTAGATCACCTCTCGACCCTCTCTTTTCCAAGCTAAATAGATTTAACTCGTTTCGTGATTGTCTTCAAGCTTCTGCCCTATTTTTTTTTCAAGTCCTTCTCCTCATCGTTCGTGTTGTTCTTCGTAGTGTTCAACGTGGGGGATTTTTGTCCTGTGTGACGAATTGCAAAGACTTATTTCGTATCCTCTTTGAATTCCAAACGTGTGACTGGGAGGTGAGGAACGTTAGTATAGGTGACTAAGTCAGGACTGGTACTGTGTTGCTCACACTCTCTCTCTTTCTCTCTCCATTCTTCTTTTGCTTTCCACATCATATTACAGAATCATTATCCTTTATTTTTCTTTAATCTTATTTCCTTTCCTTTTCCGCCTTCATCCGTTATGGTATTATTTAATGACACAATTTTGCATCTTGGTTCGTATTTACCATGTGATGCTCTCCCCCTCCCCGCCCGTCCTTTATCACGAACCTCCGCCCATATTTCATTAATTCTCCTCTCCTCCTCCTCTCCTCCCACATCCCCATCTTCTTCGTATATATACGTCTCCCTTCCCCTCCATCTCATCTACAGCCAACAAAGACACGAGACACGGAGGGTAAGAGAGTGCTAAAACTACTAAAAAAAATATACTCTCCCCCCCACTACAGTATCGTCAGCACTAATGTCAGGGGGGAGTAAGGTTGATAATACTATGTACCCTGCATATATAGAGGGGGGAGGGATAAACCTTCTTAGTGGAAGGCATTTAAACTGTGTACCAAGGTTGGGGTCTGAATAGGGGTGTTCTCACAGGGGACGCTGTGTGTGTGGCTCTGTGTGTGTGAGGGTGGCTGTGTGTGTGTGTGTGTGTGAGAGGGTGGCTGTGTGTGTGTGTGTGTGTGTGTGTGTGTGGCTGTGTGTGGCTGTGGATGTGTGTGTGTGTGTGACCAGCCAGAGGGTATGAGGGAGGGAGGGGAGAGGTTGGTTATTTGGCCATTAGCCCTTTCGGCTGTCAGGGCCGTTTAAGGGCACCAAGAGCCTTAACAACCTTCTTCTGGTGTTAGAAGGTTAGTTCTTAAGAACGTACGCGCACACGCATGCACCTCACTCTCTCACTGGGTTGAGAGAGAGAGAGAGAGAGAGAGAGAGAGAGAGAGAGAGAGAGAGAGAGAGAGAGAGAGAGAGAGCTTGGGGAGGTTTTACTGGACTCGCCTTAATAAGGGAGATTGGGAGGCAGTGTAACCAAACACCCTGGACAAGATGAAACCTCTCTGTCTCTCTCTCGGCTGTCAGTGTAGCCAGCGACATCGCACGGAACGCACCTCCAACATGGTGGGTTAGCTGGGAGGAGGAGGAGCCACGTAACAACGTATATTATGATGCGACATGAAGGAATTACAGTGATGTTAGGACATTTCCAGTGGTTACCTTCTACCAACAGTTTTTTTTTTGTTCATGTGGATGTGCTCTCTCTCTCTCTCTCTCTCTCTCTCTCTCTCTCTCTTAGATGCGCAGACCATACAGACCCAATGTCCTAGCGAGATGGTCTTTATGTGTGTGTGTGTGTATTCCTATGAGTTCACGGGGAAAATGAAAAACGATATGTTCCCAAGCGCACTTTCGTGTAATAATCACATCATCAGGGGAGACACAAGAATATCTTGATCACGCGCAAAATTGTGATCTTTTCCAATATGTGTATGTAGGTGTACGTGTATGTGTTAGTTCATATGTGTTCGCTATTTATTATCAATATTACTATTATTATTCTCTTATTGTCATTATTAGTATTATCATCTTCATTGTTATTATTTTGAGACCTTTGGAGGTTGTTCCAAAGTCTCCTGCAGCTCAAAGCTGCGCTGCCTTCAGTAGCAGTAAAATGTGAACTCCTTTGGAGTGAGAAGTTCTTTGACGAGACTGTATTGTTACTGATACTGGGTAAGGGTGTGTTAAATACGGACAGCATACAGAAGGTTAAAATGTTGTATGATAGTAGAGAACGTTCAAAAATTGGGCCCCACGAGTGTAGAACTCCCTCCCCGTATAGTACAAGAGATGGGGCCCCACGAGTGTAGAACTCCCTCCCCGTACAGTACAAGAGATGGGGCGAGTTGCTTTGTTTTTCAAACATTGAAATATAGAGAATGATTTTGCTGCATCCTATGTCTATATCTATCATTAATTAGTTATTTTCCTTCACAGGTAAGCGCGTTCTCCCTGCTGCCCGTCTGAAGATAGTTAGCTGCAACCCTTAAGTAAGTCCTGAGCAATTTTAGAACAGTGATTCTTACGGTGGCAAATTGTAAAACGCACAGAAAGACAGGAGGTCCTGGGTGGGTTGAATGCAGTAGAATGGAAGACTGTAGGTTCTAGGTGGGTTGAACGCAGTGGGGTGAGAGACAGGAGTTTCTGGGTGGGTTGAACGCAGGAGAATGGAAGCTAGGAGGTTCTTGGTGGGTTTAAAAACCCATGTGGTATCTCTCTGTCCCAAAACACACCACTCAACCACACCACAGAAACCACCACCGTGCTCTCCCTCCCTCACTACACCACCTCACCACACCTTTTTCCCCACTACACCACCACACCACACTTCCTCCCTCGCTACACCACCTCACCACACCTCCTTCCTCACCACACCACACTCCTTCCCTCGCTACACCACCACACCACACTCTCTCCTTCCCTACACCACCACACCACACTCCTTCCCCCACTACACCACGACAGCACCATTCATCATCGCCAACAAGAACAACACACATCAAACAACACCATTGCCCTTCACAGCCACAACACTATAAATCCCCCACCCTCGCATCCCACAAAGTCAAATCACCACAGAACCACTTCATCACCTCTACACTCAAACACACACGCACGCACCTAAAGAACAACACATACAAGCCACCAAACACCGTCAACCATCCCAGCCATCGTCTTCACAACCATCCCGCACTATCCCATACCCATCCCTGCTGCACTCCACAGCTCCACTCGTGCATCCCAGACCACTAGGATCCATCTGCACGCCCCAAGGATTAGGGACCAGCCACGCCACAGTACCTAGGAGTTGAACATGACAAGTCTCCTCCTACTGGAACTCTCTCTTAAATTGAAGATGAGAACCACAGTCAACTTTCCTCTTTTATATAGAGCTACAACATCTGACCTTTTCAAAGGCACCGCTTTTGTTTAGCGAGGGAAAATAAGAGAGAAAAAAGAAGGCAACACGCGCGATATGAGTCTGTATTATATTTTGAGGGATGTTTTGCAGGAGTGAGTGAGTGAGTGAGTGTGTGTGTGTGTGTGTGTGTGTGTGTGTGTGTGTGTGTGTGTGTGTGTGTGTGTGTGTGGGGAAGTTCTGTTGCATCCCTGGATAGAGAAATTACGAGGATAGGGCCACCAGTCTATCCCTGTCTATCTATTTGTCTGTCTGTCGTCTGTCTGCGGAGAGCTGTCGTTAGCACTCCAGTCTATCTATTCCTGTTTGCAGTCTGTCTGTCTATCGTCTGTCTGTCTGTAGAGAACAATCGTTAGCATCTATTCTGGTGTTTCTGGTCGTACAAGTTGCTATTGTAGATAGGTCAGGAACATCAAGATTTCGTTTCCAGTTTTCAGCAGTTTTCCCTAAGTCATCTTGGAGTTTGTCAGACTTCAAGAGAGACTATTTCGCATCCTCAGTTCTCGCCTTATGTTCGAAGACGATACCGACTCCTGCATATGTTTGCCCCTCCCTCTGAGGTGGTTTCCAGACCAGTGTCGGATCCCTGGATATGCTAAGTCGTTCTGGAGTTTGTTCGAACTCGGTGAGATTTGATCCCCTAAAGATCCGCAACTCAAGGTCAGATATGGAATCGAATCCGTCACCCGCGCGAACGTGTCGTGAATGTATCCATACGATCATATAATCGTACGTTCCTCATCTTTGGTCATGATAGATCCACTTCGACCTCAGTAAGAGCTCATCCAATTTCTCGTCTCATCGACTGCTATCGATCCTTAAGCTCACCGTCAAACGAAGCAGGGAGGAGCTGCCTACACCACCCTGCGATCGTCTGCAGGGTACGTCCTTGCTCCTTTTCCACAATCTTAATCACGACCTTTATTTCATCCCCTTTTTTTCACAACTCGCGAACTGACAGATCTGTTCGATAATAATCCCCACTGATGAAGAATGGAAACGAAGGAGAGTTACGCATATAGCCATATACCCCCTCGGGTGGTGCGTCGAAACGACCCGACCCAAAAATACCTGATTAATCGAGTGGTGTTTACGTGGCGGCCGGAGACTCCACCCACAGCTGACCACCAAAGCGGCAGCTCACAGCGCCTGCCTACACCACCAGGTGCTCGTCCGTCCCACCCACGCCTCCCTGTACCTCCCTCTATCCTTGAGTCTCTGATGTTAACAAGTAGATTCAGAGACTTACCAAAAACATGATAAAGAGAATAAATGTATGTAGTTAACCTCCATCACGTAGGCAAGCGGGATCGAACCTTAAGAGGCTAACGAAATGATGGATTAGCTAGCGTTAAACCACTCAGCCACCAAAGGATGAAAAGCTTTTCATCTCTGACCAATATATATATTTATAGTCTAGTGAGATCCCCGTTGCCTCCCGTGCCCTGAAGCGCAAGGGAAAGCCCACACCCGCATACGGCTAGGGAATGCCTTAAATCATCCACTGAATCTCGCGGTTTTTTACATCATTACAACATGGACTGTACACGTTTGACAGATGGCCATCTATTGCGTGTTGATAGATGTCTCGTCATGATCTTTGGTGTTGTTGATGAAGCAGAGGAAGTCATCTGAACCACCTGATTGCCTCACTCTTCGACTCGTCTCTTAGCTAAATTGAGGTTAGATAGATAGATAGATAGAAACAGGCTATGTTGGTGATCCTGAAGAACGGAACGAGATTCTAAATATTTTTGAGGTATTGCTCGTCAAGGGGAGTTTAGAAGACTTTGGATGAGGCAAAAGTGAAATCGATGGTGTTCCAATGTTGCGGGAGGACTGTACAGAGCGAAGTACACCGTAACAGATCATTCAGGCCCTTTTGACGATGCAACAGAATACAATGAATTCAAAGAGCAACAGACCACCACTGGGTCCTAAACGAGGCTGTTTATGATCCTGAAAGACAACAGAATCTCATAAAGGTGTCAGGATTATGAGGACAAAGATTATCTTCAAAGAGGAAAAGCTGACATCTTATCGTATAGCTGAGGAGGGAGGTGCAGGTACTCCCAGTCGTGGATCTGAAGCGAAGCGAGATATTTTATCAAAAAAGATGTTTGAGAGAGCATAACAGATCGGGTTCTCGTTGTGCAAGAGTGAAAGAGAGAGAGATATGAGAGAAAGAACAGAGTCGATCTATCAGAATTACTCACAGAATGAGACGCAGATCCTATGAGAGATATTTAAACGATTCAGATTCTATTGAGCTCAGAAAAGAGAAGGTGATGAATAGGTGATCTAACACAAGTGTTTAGAATGAGCAAAGGTTTGGATAATGTCGATCCCACGAACAACTGAAGGTGAGATTTGTCTGAATTCATTTGTAGTAATGAATACTAACTCGCGGACGAACGTTTCACTTCGATGGAAGTGAAGTACTTTTTCTTCAACAGCGTTGTAAACCTATGGAATAATCTATCAATTAGAGCAGCGCCACAGATACTCATAAGAATATCTGATAAATACCGCATTTCGAATTTATGACAGACATTATCTGTCATTCTTAGTTACATGAAAAACTTTCAGATGATCATCTTCGGATCGTG